>JARSSU010044359.1:0-63550 GCA_029619165.1 Eurosta solidaginis | reverse complement strand
TTTGACAGGCCACTGTCCAATGGGAGTCCATGCGGTACATCTCAATATACTGGAAAACGGCTGCAGCAGCTGCATGATAAGGGTGACGAGGTGAAATCATAGATACACATCATGCTTATCTATCCAGCTCTTTCCAGAACTAGACAAAAGTATTTCGCTTACGACTCTTATTCGAAACTACATCGTTACCACGCAACAGTTCTCTAAATAGCTATATACCTCACCGTTATTTTATGTGGTATTAAACTGGACTTTAATGTTGTCCAAGTGAATATCTCCTAAACTAGTATAATACTTAATGATATTATTAATCTGTGACATTAATTATTTCTCCAATTTAGGTTCCTCTTTTCCCACACTATCGTAGTGACAACCACTAAAAGTGACGGAAAAACAAAACTTCGAACAAAAATTTCTCCTATAACTATAAATGATAAAAGAGTGAGAATTAATTTGCTTATCACTACATTGCCATTCCGTTGCGCATGCGTGCACTGCGCATTAACAGCAAACCACACGAAAGTAAATACACATGTGAACCTGTTAACTGTGGTTAGCCGTGGGCACTCGTTTTTTATTAAAACAAATGGTCGTACATCAGCTGCATGATTAAACCAATTTACAAACGTGTTGCAACGCCTGCATGCAGCAGCCTAAATGCATTTGCTGCAACGAGTGTAAATAATGACCGTGAAATTGAGAGTATCGCAAGGGGAATTTACACAATCAAAACCAGATAGAATAATAAAACAGACATAGGTGTGCAACACTTGCATGAAAGCAAAAGAAATTGAAAGAAATTAAGCGACGAGTAATTTCGAAATTACCGCCCAGCTTTCAGCGCAACTCTCCTGATTACGCATAGTTGTAGTTGTACCTACTCGTATGTGCATTTGTAAAAAGGCAAGCGATTCAAATACCAGGGCATGGTACAATGATAAACAAAATTTGAACGCAGACAATACGGAGAAGAATTGCGAAACAACAAGAATGTCATTAAAAAGGCGCATTAATCATTTTGGGTGTGGCGCAGAAAATAAAAGAATGATTGCGAAGAAGTAGAAAAGCAGCAATGGTGCGCGCGCCGAAATGAGGAGTTATATACTAAGAAAAAAAGAACTCTTGACACTACCTACTCTGGCACGATTTGACCGCCGTGCACTGGGAAATGTAGCAAAATATTTGTTTAAAAATTAGTTTCTGGAGCAGTAAGTAAAAAAAACTTTCCGATTTTATAAAAACCTTATAAATTTAAACGAGCGATTCCCGAATATTTGTATTTTATATATTTGCATATTTAAATTTTCACTACCATATCGAAAATGGGTTGCCACTTGTTTGAAATTATTGTTTGATGTATGACAATATAGAGGTATTTCACTTCTCATTTTAGCAAACAATTTTTATAGATGACAAGGGTTGCCATAGAACCTCATTTTTATTTATACATACAGCTGCAGCTATCTTCAAAACGGGTTTACCTATATCAATTAGAAATTTGTTTTCACTTTTCTTACCTCATTAACTTAGATATTGATTCGTATACTGTTTCAACGAGGGCATTCTACAACGTATTTAAAAAGAAAATATATTTCTATAAACGGTTGCCACCTAATTATAAATATTTTCGCGCATAGCCGCACCTATCTCGAAAACGGGCGTAACACATTTCGATAATATGTTATTTGTAGATAGCACACTATATTTAAGCTCTCCTAATTAGATAAATGTAAGGCGCGATAACCTCCGAAGAGATCTAAGGCCGAGCTTCTCTTCCAATTTGCGTCGTGCTCCTATTGATTTTCCCTACAAATTGGCCGGACGGGACCTACATGATTTTATGCCGACTCCGAACGGCATCTGCAAGGCAGATAGTTTTCACTGAGAGCTTTTCATGGCAGAAATACACCCGGAGCGCTTGCCAAACACTGCCGAGGGGCGACCCCGCTTAGAAAAATTTTCTTCTAATTGAAAAACCTTATTTCTAAAATTTTGATGTTGCTTTGCCCGGGGTTTGAACCCAGGGCATCCGGTGTGGTAGGCGGAGCACGCTACCATCACACCACGGTGGCCGCCGTGGTATAATAGGTATATTTATTTTTGATGTTTTAAATGTTGCCACCTGTTTGTTATTTGGAGGTTTTTTCAAATTCAATTGAAATATGCAAATATGAATACAAAACGAATCTTCGTTTCTGACAATATTATTGGGCAGGGCTGCCACCAAACTAAAAACATATTTGCATAATTATAGATCCTGAGCCAAAGTTGTCACGCCAAAGCAAGATTGGTCAATCATACGCTTTATATAGCTTTGGAAATGTGGGTCACGACACGCCGCTAAAAGGAGAGAGTTAGGCAGTAAGCTTTCGAAACCATTTAAAAACAATATCCTATATTTGGCAAAGAGATCCTACATATAAGATAGAAGGGGCGCGATAGTGCCATGAGCAGGAGGAAGAGGAAAAATTGCAAATTAGATGAACGGAGCGTGGAAAGGATAGGAAGGGATGTAGAATATTTTTTTGCATATAGGGAAGTTTTTGGACATATAATAGGCATAGGACTCTCACTTTGACTATAACCGACGCTATATCGTGTTCAGCAATGTACTTAGGCTGCTACTTTAGTTTCATAAATGTTCGCAAGTCTCATTTAATGAGTTGGAATCCCACATATTTTCTATCTTCTATGATGAACCCTTTCTTGCAAATCTTTCATACAAATATAATCGAACAGTTTCATTGACCTTGTTCTAGATTCGATTTGAAAGGGATAAATTTTCATTTCATTCCAGCAGCCTTGAAGTGGATTAAAAGTTACCAAAAAAATGTAATACTGACCAACAAAAAATCTCTCGATTTTGCATAACTGCAAAGGAGGAGAGTGAGAATGCATAAGAGGAAGTTAATGCAAGCAGCAAAAGAAGTGTTTATAAGCAGAAATACTAATTTTTGAGAGCTAGGCGGTTGGGCGGAGGGTAGAACGGAACGAAAGATTGTGGTAAACAGTTCATGTTTTGCACGCTGAGGGACGCTGTTACCCTATTTATAAATATAAATTTTTTGAAACCAGTTGAAAGCAAAATATTTAACGAATAGCGGCAAGGTTAGGTTAGGTTAGGTTAAGTGGGCGTGCGTGGGTATTACCCACACTTCCACTCGGAGATATATTTGTCCATTGTGAGTGCCGTTAGTAAGTGTAGGGTGGCGGTACATTCGTTTGACCCCATTACCTCCTAGGGTCCTCAACGAACCACTTGCTTTCCCTAGTGAACCCGAGAACAAGCGAGACGTCCACCTTCCCAACCTCTGCGAGGTTGTCGAAGAGCCGTGAGCCCAGAAATCTGAGCCTTCTTTGAATCGCCGGATATCGGCAGAGAAAGTGGTAGATCGACTACTCCTTCTCCTCATCCTGACAGCTTCTGCAGAGGGAGCTTGTGGTATTCGACACCGTCGGAGCATTGGTGCGATAGGTCAGAGAAAACCCAGTGGTGGTCGGACGGAGCTGTCCACCTCACTTTTTTCTAAATCGGAACCTTTCCTAGCCATCTCATCCGCGAGTTCATTCCCTTCAATACCGCTGTGCCCAGGGACCCAGCAAATGGAGATATTGATATGACTTATAGAAGCCAGAGAGGCTCTACTAATAGTGACAAAATAATTAAAATTTTTTTGCATTTTCGAATTCATGCAACATTTAAAGAGATTTTAGGTTAAACAAAAATTTGGTCTTTTTCAACAATAAGTAAATTAAAAAGCCAGTCGAAGTGAATTTTTTCAACAAAATGGTCAATTCCAAATTTTGTGAGATTTTACAAGATTCAAAACATTTTGATTTTCTGCTCAAACTTCAGGCGTCGTCGAAACATTTGATTTTGCCCCAAATTATATCGAGGTTCTCCAGAGTGCAACGCACGGCCAACGAGCAGCAACACAAAGTCGATTTTAAGCACGGATGAAAAAAAAAGCGAATCAGGAAATTTATGATAATATGTAAACTTTTTCAAGGTCAACTACACACACTGCCAGCCATACCACCGATTATTCATATCTACATGCAAGGGCATTGTGAACAAAAGGCACAGACAGCGACTTTGATGCTACAGCTCATGCAACATATTGTCGTGCGTGCTAAAGTCAACTAAAGGAAACTTTTCATTTCGATAACATTTTTGAAAGGCCAAACTGCCGCCCAATGAAAAGAGGCCTAAAAAAGTAGCTGGAAAAAAGAACGAAAAAAACAAATGAGTTTAAATAAGAGCAGGTTGACTTTGAGTACAATACCAACAATGCCACAAAAAATAAGTAATGACTTAAGACGCAAGCCGTACCAAACGACGTCTTACCATATGCGGTAGCCACCATAACTTTGCATATGTGAATGTTGATTGCAATTTTGAGTATGCAAGGACTTAGCAAGCGAAAGCATTACTTAAACTCTGTTTCAATTTCGGATTCACTTTTTATGCATTCGTGTGTGTATGTGTTTTGCATGCAAAACTTTGCCCTTTTGTGCTCCTAATTCAAATGTCTTTTGCAACATTTGTTCATTTCGTACATTTGTTTAGCTCAACAAAGTCATTGAACTTTCAACTAAAAATGTTGGGTCTACGGAGTGAGCTTGATACAAAAATGAATTATTGGTCTGTATGGCGCATAACTAACGATTAAAATTTACTGCATGTTTGTTTGATAGGATTGAACTTCCTTTATGGGTTTATGTTTTCCACATTTTGGGGAAGACATAAACTTAATAGGAACGCATATCTGTAGTTTTAAAATCTGCAGGCGTTAAATGAAATTGGAAGTGCCATCTTCCTTATATATATACAAGCTCATCTTGGTGCTTGATACCGACCCCGATAATGAAGCAAGCAGCTTACACCCATTTGTGTTTAAGCAATGATTATTGGTATTGGCGGTATAAAAAGTGTAAAATTTTATGTTCACTTGTTTTTGAACAAAAGACTTAAGCAACAAACTTGTAAAATCATAGTCGGCATACGAAATATAAAAGTTGTAATAGACCGCTTATGAACATGAAGCTCGTGTTGAGGGACTTCAGGAAATTTAAATTTTTTCGAGAAACTCCATTATTCCCTGTAAAAAAAGCTTGAGCCTGATGTGCGACGTGAAGCCGTGCAGGTATACGTCTAGAAAAAGCCCGGTTTTTAAATTAACTAGAGCTCGCCCAGCGGTTGGAGTTAAATTGCAGCAGAGGTAACTTTACCACAAATAGATAGAATTTGAGTTATTCTCATCGATTTACCGGCTTGTTATTGGCTTGATATCCCCAAATCATCGGCTTTTTTCGTGTTTTTATCGATGGCGTACATATGCATTATTGATTTTATATTCAAGTTTTATCAGTATCTGTTTCATAACAAACCAATGAATCGTCGATTACAAATCGAAAACACTTACTTACTTGACGCTTAACCGTTTTAACGGTTTTGGCCGTCTCACAAGTGGCGCCAGTTGTTTAAAAACACATAGATACCAAATAGGATAGGAAATCGATATCTTTTCGATGTTAGATCGATAGCTTTTAATAAAAAATCAATAACGTTCTGGTAATAAATCGATAATACGTCGATAACAAACTGGTAGACGCTCAAATAGAAACCAATAAATTTTCTTTAACGAACCGATAACTTTTTGCTAACAATCAATAGCTTTTCGATAAATAACTTTCCAATAACAAATTATGTTCTTTTGGTTAATCATCGATAATTTTTGTAAAACAAATCGATAACTTTTCGATAACAAATATGTGATACCCTAATATCGAATTAATAACTTGGAAAAAAATCAATATTTTGTTAACATATCGATAACATTTAGATAGCAGATAGATATTTTTTCGATAACCAAATAATAAATTCTGGATAAATAATCAATAAACTTTTGATAGTAAAACGATAACGGATCAATAAATTTTTAATAACATATTGATAAAAAATCGACGAGTTGTCTATGAAAATCGATAGGCTCTTGATAAGTAGTGTATAACACCTCCGTAACCCGTAGATACCAAACCGATAACTTATCGATAAACGAACTGTTATCACCTCGATAACAAGGTGATAACACGCCGTCCGGCTTCGATTCCGGCTTCGGCTTTGACCTCTAATAATTTCTTTCCCCTCCACTCGTCTTCCTCCCCCTTTCCTGTCCACTACTATCCCTTTTTCAACTTCCTTGCCTTAATTTGTTGTCTGATTTCGATCATATCAACTCTACCACGTATGTTGTTGCCACTTACACTACAGTGTATTGACTTCACTTTCGCTTGCATTCTGTATTCTCCCATATTGCATACCATATTCCAAAACTACGCTTACGCTTACACTTGAGTACTATCAAAACGTAGCAGTAAATTCATCAATAGTTAAACTTTTAATACATGTTGGTGCGAAACAAACTCATTGACTTTATGGCCACAATGTCAATATCGCTGACATTATAACCATTTTAAATTTGACAGTGTACGGTAACGGTATGTACATGCTCGTGACTTGAACTTCTTCTTGTAGCCATTTGAGGTGGCCATAAAGTCTATTGGCGTCTTGCCCGTTGACCTTATGTTATTCCACAACCCATAAGTAGTTATTAAAATTAAAAAAAAATCAACAATTAGAGAATATTGTCAAGTCAACAGCTTCTTTTCTGAGAACGCCATATCTCAAATTACATTGATACTGAGTCCTTATATACCAGACAGGCGAGGTTAGCGGAATCGGAATCGTTAGTCAGCGAAAAACTGAAGCTCAGCGTCAACAAAACAATTAGATCCTAACAGTGCGTCTTCAGACCTGATAAACCTACTCTCGACTTGGAGGGCACTGACGTAACTACAATCGACACGCACCATCTTTTTTGTCAAACCAAAAATCCTGATTTCGCTTCTCAAGTATGCAATCAATAAGTACCAAAGGCAAAAGTGCTTCATAAGCGCTTTTCGCAGTAGGGCCCCCACATGTTGCGTTGTTGTAGCAGTGCTTCGCCCCATCCAATAGGTGCGACCGATCACAAATTGTCATCAATATCCTCTAACGCGAGTCCAAGGAAACTTGCTGTTTCAAAAGGGGTGGACCATAATGAGAGGGGTGTTAGAGGCGTTGGTTCCACAATACAGTTAAAGAGACGGTTGGTGTCATGTGTGGACACATTACAAGCAGGACATATGTTTTGTATGTCGGGGTTGATTTTGGATAGGTAAGAGTTTAACCTGGCGGCCACCGTGGTGTGATGTTAGCGTGCTCCGCCTACCACACCGTATGCCCTGGGTTCACACCCCGGGCAAAGCAACATCAAAATTTTAGAAATACGGTTTTTCAATTAGAAGAAAATTTTTCTAAGCGGGGTCGCCCCTCGGCAGTGTTTGGCAAGCGCTCCGGGTGTATTTCTGCCATGAAAAGCTCTCAGTGAAAACTCATCTGCCTTGCAGATGCCGTTCGGAGTCGGCATAAAACATGTAGGTCCCGTCCGGCCAATATGCGGGGAAAAGCAAGAGGAGCACGACGCAAATTGGAAGAGAAGCTCGGCCTTAGATCTCTTCGGAGGTTATCGCGCCTTACATTTATTTTATTTATTTTATAAAGAGTTTAACCTGCTACAGTATCCAGATCGAAGTTGAGCTAGAGTGACTCGCTTTTCCCTAGGGAGTGTGTGTTCCTCTTCTGCTAGCTTTGGGTATTGTTCTTTGAGTACAGGATTCACCGGGCAATTCCTGGCATAGAGGTCCGACGCCTGTTTGCGGAGTTCACTGAGGATCTACTTGTGTTTTTTTAGCTTCATACCGCTGTGTTCTCAGGTGCTGTATTTCCTCATAATGCTTACGGAGATGACTCTTTAAGCCCCTAGGCGGTGTTGGCTCATCAACCAGATGTCTGTGGTTTCTGGGTATTCAACAGGAACTGTTTGGTTAGCATCTCATTTCTCTCCCTGATGGGATTATTCTCGCCTCACTATGTAGATGGTGTTCTGGGGACATAAGAAGACAATCCGTGGCAGTTCTGAGGGCGGTATTTTGGCAGGCCTGTAACTTCTTCAGTGAGTAGTCTTTAGGCTTGGCGACCATATCGGGGATGCGTAGCATGCAATCGGCTGACCTATTGCTTTGTAAGTGGTAATGAGCGTTTGTTTGTCCTTGCCTCAAGTACTGCCAGCAAGAGATTTGAGGATTTTATTGAGGCTCTTGATTTTCGGTACAATTGCGGGCCCCCACATGGCAGTGGCCGGCAAACCCTCCGAGGATAAATTTGGCACAAAAATGTTAAACTAATTTATATAAAATCTTTTAAATTTTGCCCAGATTTTTATTTCAGTATTGAATGAAATTTAAATTTGTTTCTGTGCTGCAATAAAATTCAAATTACCATTTTGCGGTGTTCGCCAGCAATAACCCTTACGCGGTTTTGTGTTTCTATTGCATATAATGTATTTGCCAATAAATAAACTGTGACATAATATAATAAAAAAGGAAGTTTCTGGCAGATTTTTATTCTGCGCCACTTGTGTTTATTGGCATTCCATGTTTGCAGTTTTTTGTTTTTTTTGTCCAATACTCTTTTGTTTGCTCAAAATCAGGCTTGCGTGTTGTTAGCTATCAAGAAGCCCTTTCTTGTACGATATAGCATAAACCTTTATATTTCTTCTCACTACTTTTTGTACTGTCCTGGGTTATGCCCTCAAAATAATTTAAAAACGTCCTTAACCTTTGCGTTTATCATTTTTTTTGTACTTCTTTGAAAAACAAGCGCATCTTTCTTGCTTAAAAGCATGCCTGTAGTGCCAAATGCTTTATCAGCCGAGTTGGTAAGTATTTTTTCGAGTTTCAAATAAAAACCAAACAAGCAAATAAAAAATGTTAAAAAAAGGGTATGAAGTGCCACACGCGCTTGCGCACATGTCGCGTATTGGATTTTCAAATTGTTAAGCTTTAATTTTACTTTTTTATATTCTGCGTTATTTCTTTTCACTAATGTTTAGCTCTTGGTCTTTTTATTTTCATTGGAATTTTTGCAGTAAAATATGTGTGTGATAATTTTAAGGATTCCTTTTAGGAGTGATTTTTACTTTTTACTTATTTAAAGACATGCCTGCTTGCCCTTTTTTGTTTATATAGTAGTTGTACAGCAGTGAATAGGAAAATAGCAGTGTTTTTTTTTCAAATTTCTCCAATTAAATAAATTTTTTGTTTATTTTGGATATTTTAAGAGCAAGATTCTATGCATTTTGTAATTGAAGCTTTAAAACTCAATCTGAAAAACGTTTTCGAAAAAATTGGAAAATTGGATAAAATTTCAAACTTTTTATTTGGAGTTCTCTGAACTACTTCGAGTATGCAGGTTTGTAGCCAAAGCAGAGCCCCTATCGTGTGTTATTATTCGTATCGAAATCCAGTTTTTCACTCAAACATTAAATCAAAATAACTCTGAAATCGTGTGTCCCAATAACGACACATGTAAACTAGAGACTTCGCGTACTAGTTGGATTTATAATTTATCATAATTTTTATAAATAGTGTGGCAGTTTCATATTTATAAATTTAGTAAAGAATGGATTCCGATAAGAATCTTAACACACAATACGGCCCCAGTTTTAGTCTGATAAATTATTTTCTTATAACAAAAGATTTTCTTCATATAAAAAAATGCTCACACGCTTCGGAAAAAATTTTTCAAAAATTAGTGAGAATTTTGGGAGAACCATTACTTGTACTCTGTTAGATTAAATTTTACTGGGCTACAAAACTGCATGCTCAAAAAAATTCACAAAACTCCAAATAAAAAGTTCGAAGTTTTCGTAAAATTTTCTCAAATTTTCGAAACTCCACGAAAAAGTTTTTGAGATTGGTTTGTACAGTTTAGTTACAAAATTCATAGGAGTTTTTTCTTAATATATTAATAATAGAAATAGAAGTATTTATTTCCCGAAATTTTATAAAAATTCCCACTGCTATTTTTCTATTCGCTACTGTAAATATGTATGTACGCTTGTCGCCAAATCGAGGCGTGGTAGCTTTTGTGCACCAACATATCGGGTTTATCCAAAATGAAAAGGGTATCATTGCAAAAAACTGAACACAATACGAAGGTGTGCTTCACACACACACACACATTTGCACTGATCCGCATGCAAACAACAAACATAAATATATAAGGCGCATAAAAAAAGTATGATTCTGGTGTTTGCACAGTAAAATCGAAAGGGTCATTTAACTTTCCAGTCGTTCGGTATGTTAAGTATGCAATTAAAAGCAGTGCAATATTACTGCGATGGGCAATAAATTAGGTGTTGCCATATTATGTTCATATAAAAAATTAACAATGCGAAGATTACTTGTTTTGAATGCATGATCGGTGATCATGACTTTGACCTTGAATGCGCAGAGTACTAAGAAAATTCTATCGAAATTCAAAATGTTCCCTTACTGATAGAGTATGCAGATCCCTGTGGATCCTGTGATTTGCGAAGTACCTCCACAATAAATTTTCTCCTGAATTGAAGATCAATAACCTTCCTATACATATGAAGATAAGTAGGATCAAAATATTCACCACTGTCACTTGCGCCAAATTATCAAAAAATCGTGCACCTCGAAATCTAAATAATTTAGTCTGTTGTCCTGAACACAGGCACAGAAAGTGGTGAGTCGTTTTCTCCTCATCCTGATAGCTCCTGCAGAAGGAACTTGTCGAAGTATCGGGGCGGTAGCACGATGCCTGTGAAGACGCCCGTAAGTGTTATTACTGTAAATTTGTATAAGATGAGAGATCATTCATTTTCTTTTCAAACAAGGCTGTGAGCCTTCAAGTCTTTAAATTTTGTGTGTAACTTTAAGTGCGTGCTCAATGTTGGAAGTGGTATGCTGTATGGAGAAATATATTGAAACAAATCTATGATACATATGTACATATGTATATATAGGAGGAAGTGAAACGACAAAGGCGGAGAAGTAAATGTGAAGAAGATGAAGCAGAAGAAAAGTATGAAGATAAAGAGCGGTACAATAAAAATATCGATGATGATGTGGATAGGAAGGGAAAGATAGGAAGTCGAAGTGATAACGCTTTGTTATCTCTGAAGTATCAGTTTGTTATCGAAAAGGTATGGATAAGTTGCCGATTTGTTATGTAAGTGTTAAAAACTTCCTTTGATGACAAAGAGTAACGATGAGTTATCGATTTTTTATCGACGAGTTATCTGATTTTTATCGAGAATTTATCGATATGTCATAGAAAAGTTGTCGATTAGTTATCGACGTGTTATCACAAAATTATCTTTTTGTAATATATATAACAAAGTTATCTTTGTATTACGAAATAGTAATCGGCGTGTTATTGATTTCTATCGAAAAATTATCGATTTGTTATCGCAAATTTACCATTTTATCGATTCGATCGGCATATTATTTCAAAAATCTTTCAAACTGATATCAAGAAGTTATCTATTTGTATTCGAAGTGTTACCAATTTGTTATCGGCGTATACTCCACTTCAATATAAAATTGATGCTATACTTATTACTCGTCTGTAACAATCCGGCGATAAAATGCCGATAACAAGCAGACAATAAACCAAAAAAAAATTGAAAATGTGTGGTGCGATAACCTCCGAAGAGATTTTAGGCCGAACTTCTCTTCCAATTTGCGTCGTGCACCTTGCAATTTTTCCTACAAATCGGCGGGATAGGACCTAAATGTTTTATGCCTACCCCTAGCGGCATCTCCAAGGCAGGTAAGTTTTCACTGGGAAGCTTTTCATGGCAGAATTACACTCTGAGTGCTTGCCAAATCATTTCTATCAATGTCACATTTAATTTTTTCTTCATAACTCTTCGAAATCCCATTCTTTTGAATATACATATATGTATTATGCAGTCTCAGATTTCGCCAGACTAATACTCAAGCTATCAGTAATGATCTAGAAGCAGGAAGTAGGATGAGATCCCAGAAATTTTTTAGCGGACAGAGTTGTTTTATACTATAACATTGTCTTATCATTTTTCGGTGTGGTTCTCGAAAAAAGCTATAATGAATTCAACCCATTCAGTCTATTTGCGGCAGTATGTACCGATCAGGCTTAGCTTATTTATTCTAAAATTATACAAATATTGTATATCTAGCCAGATTGTATTTTGCGTTACATCTTCTAAACTAGTGGGGTAATGGATATGGCATAAGGGAAAATATAACACAAAGAATCCTTTTATTTCTAGGCAGAGAGGATACTGTCAATAAGTAGCCAGCTTTTAGGTTGCCGACATGATCTTAGCAAGCCGTTAGGTTGCTAAAGTAAAGAAGTGATACAGTCTAGTTGTGTCTACCAAACAAAAGTGTAACAGAATAACCACCAGCGCAAAAAACAACATACCTCAAAAAATTAGAGGGGGTGTGCAGACTATCGATGCTTAGCATTACGGGAGCCCTGAAAACAACCCCGACGGCTGCACTGTATTCCATTCTGCACATTCCACCTGTAGACCTGGTAGCAAAGAACAAAGCATTAACGAGCCCAACCAGGCTCGGTGCTTCGGGGCAGCTTGAGCGCCGACCATATGGCCATAGTAGTATAGCGTCATCAATCACAAGACGAACAGACTACTTGATTTCCTATCTGCGCTTCGATGGAGATCTTAAGGCCACAATAGAGGTAGACGGTTGGCGCAAGGGTGGGCAAATGGCGGACGAGGCGATACATGTGTACACCGATGGTTCCAAAGTAGTGGAAGGAGTAGGGTCTGCGGTATACTGCACTGATCCGGAAATAAGCAGATCCTACAGGCTGCCGGATTACTGTAGCGTTTTCCAAGCGGAAATATTAACCGTAACCAAAGCAGTAGAAACCCTGGAAGAGAATAGCTTAAGCTGCAACCGTGTTAACTTTTATATTGACAGTCAAGCAGCAATTAAGGCAATAATCTCGCCTAGCACAGCATCTAAATGCGTGTTAGAGTGTAAGCAGTGTCTGGAGAGAATCGGGACAGGGAGAAGCATACATCTATATTGGGTCCCAGGGCATATGGGAATAGATGGGAATGAAAAAGCGGACGAATTAGCTAAAAAGGGCGCATCCCTTCAAGCTTGCTCCGTAGACGTCCCAATTAGATTGGGCGAGATTAAGCGAAGGCGAGAGGTACACATGATCGACCAAGCGGGAAAGGCGTGGGTTTAAGTGCGGGGCTGTAAAGTGTCGAAGATTATGTGTAGGTCTTACAACCTTAGACTAACACAGTTGCTTCTATCATTAAAAAGAGAGGACTGTGGACTCATGACGGGTATTCTGACTGGACACTGCCTTCTGGCGTCACATGCCTTTAAATTAGGCTTGGTCAGTGATAGCAGATGTAGGAAGTGCGGGTTGGAGGAGGAAACGATCGAGCACGTTCTATGCTCGTGCCCTGCACTTGCCAGGCTAAGACTCCAGCTATTAGGAGTGATACAGCTGTCAGATCTAGAAGCAGCAAGTGGTTTAAGTCCTAGGAAGCTTCTAGTATTCGCCAAGAGAACGGAGTTATTTTATAACATAGGTCCTGGTTTTTGATAGGGCTTTCAGTTTGGTCGTTAAAACAAACTTCTGGTAATACTACGGACTCAATCAGTCTATGTGAGGTCCTCATGGACCGGCCAGTTCAACCTAACCTAACCACCAGCGCTGCATGCAGAATTTCTGCACATCTATCTTGGGCTTTAAATTATGTTTCTCAAACAGGGCGCGTAAATGACGATACGACCCCTGAGTAAAAAAATATTCTTCAAGAAGTAAAAACGCATTCATGTGTTCGATTGTATTTTTTGAAGTGTGAATAATTAAAAATTTGCAGAGTGAAAGTGTTTGCGGTTTCATGGAAATTACCAATAATTTTTTAAAGTTTCTTTAACGAATTCCTTGCCTTTTTTGATGCAGTTTTGTTTGTTACAATTGGCTTGTGCATGATTCCTGAAAGAGGTTCACAGTTAATGCGAAGATTTTTGTTTTAATTTTTTGAAATTTTTATGTTACTTTCATATTTCAAGTTCATTTTAATTGTTTCATTTTCGCTTTCGTTTTAAATGGACCTTGGGTTTTGTTTTCTTTATTTGATAATTTTATGGCTTTTTAATGTTATGTTAACAGAAGTGTAGGTTGCCAAAAATGTGCGGTTATTACGAGTTCCCGGCAATGCGGCAATCATCAATTACCAGCTGCCATAAATACACAAATTTTAAGCATTTTTCATTATCTGAGCGCCCTTTTTATACTCAGCTGAGCAGAACTCACAGAGTATATTAATTTTGTTCGCATAACGGTAATCCGTAATGGCATAAACTAATCGAGATAGATATAGACTTCAATATATCAAAATGATCTGGGCGGAAAAAGAGATGCATTTAGCCATTCCGTCCGTCCGTCCGTAAACACGATAACTTGAGTAAAATTCAGATCGCTATTTACAATGAGCGAAATCGGACTATAACCACGCCCACTTTTTGATATCGAAAATTTCGAAAAATCAAAAAGTGGGATAATTCATTAACAAAGACGGATAAAGCGATGAAACTTGGTAGGTGGGTTGACCTTAGGACGCAGAATAGAAAATTGGTAACATTTTGGACAATGGGCGTGGTACCGCCGACTTTTAAAAGATGGTAAATTAAAAGTTTTGCAAGCTGTAACTTGCCAGTCGTAGAAGATATAATGATAAAATTTGGCAGTAACGTTACTCCTATTACTATATGTGTGCTAAATAAAAACTAGCAAAATCGGATGACGAACACGCCCACTTTTTAAAAAGAATAATTTTAAAAGTAAAATTTTAACAAAAATTCGGCATAGAATTAACTTTAAACTGGGGGTGCCGAAGTCTGAACATGATAAATTATTAAGATCGGATATTTGGCCTAAAAATCTCATTGTAAAGCCTTTTCAGTTTTTTCGAAAGGCTCAGAAAAAACCACAGTAGAAGTAGTAAGGTGTAATAATAATGATTGTGGACTTAAAATATATTTCCACAACGTTTCCCGTATGAGGACCAAGTCTAATATCGTGCATAAATTCAGTTCACAAATGGATTACGATGTCTTTGTTATCATTGAGACGTGGCTTAATGAAAACATTTTGGACAGTGAGTTCTTTGACTAAAATATTTACAATGTTTTTCGGAAAGATCGATATGCTGGTAAAACTGGTCGCCTTCGTGGCGGAGGTGTTCTAATCGCAGTCGAAAGGCAATTGTGTTCGTTTCTAGTTCCACTAAACAATGGTGATTCTCTGCTTGATCAAATATGCATATGTGTTAAAGGTCCTACTTCGCAACGATCTTTATATCTACTGGCGTCGTATGTACTACCTGGCAGCTCATTTGAGCTATACAAGGGACATGCTGATAATATTATTTCTTTGGTTCTCAACGATCTACACGATAGTTATCTCTGCGTGCTTAGTGACTTTAAACCGTTTAACGTTCAATGGCCAGCTAGTGCTTCGAATTGTGCTCTCACGCCGAATAATCCTGCTTCAAATCATGCATTGTATTTCATTGATAATGTTCTTGGTCTTAACTTAAGTCAAATTAACTCGCATTTTAATTCCCAAAATCGGCTATTAGATCTATTATTTCTTAGTGACAATATTTTTTGTGAAGTCTGCGAGTGCACGGATCCAATAACTCCTAAGAACAGGCATCACTTACCCCTGCATATTGAATTCAAATTCTACAATTTCTTCTCTGTGCCTTTGGAAAGTAAAATAAATTTTAATTATTCTCGTTCCGACTTTCCGAGTTTTAATGATTTTCTACTTGATATAAATTGGGAAGCAGTTATTTGGGGATCTTCATACCTCAGATTGCTTTTCTAGTTTCAAATCTTTCGTGCTTAAACACTGCTTGGTTTGGATTCCAGTTAAAAAGCAAAGTTCTTAAAAATGGTCATGGTATTATAAGGGTTTACTAAAACTGTGGAATCTAAAAAACAAATACTCTAAAAAATCTCTGAGCACAAAGAACCATATTTTCTTCGTTAAATATAAGCAATATGTAAAATATTTCAATAACTTGAACAAATCCCTGTACGCCAACTACATCCACAATATTGAGTCCAATATTAAGTCTAATCCCAAAACTTTTTGGAATTATATAAAGTCGAAAAAGGTTGCTCTATTATTCACACTGGCGTTTACCTTGATGGTACCTCAGCGCAAACTCCAAGCGATTCAGCCAACTTATTTGCTCAGTTCTTTAAATCCAATTTTTCACCGATGATTGTAAGTAGTATCAGCCCAAATTCTGCTCTAAACCTCGGGTTCCGTTTACTATCATCTGAGGGTATTAGCAAGCGATTTCGGAGCTTAAAGCATCATCTCAGAGAGATGTTGACGGATATTCCCCGGTCTTGATAAAATACTGTCCTTCCTTAGTTCTTCCTTTGAGATTGATATTCAAAAAGTCCCTGTCGTCTGGTACCTTCATTGATGATTGGAAGATTGCTCTGTTGGCAATAAAAAAGATGTCCGTAACTACAGACCTATTTCCATGCTGTCCACCATTTCAAAAATTTTCGAGAATGCCATCAGAGGAAAACTAAGTTTTGCAGTCAAATCCCCGTTATCTCCGTACCAGCATGGCTTTGTCGCTGACAGATCTACAAGCTCCAACCTTGCGGTGTTTAGTGAATACTGCATTGCGTCATTTTCTGGAGGTTTTCAGGTAGACTGTATCTATACGGATTTTTCTAAAGCTTTTGACAGAGTTTCTCATAGTGTCTCAATTAAAAAGTTGAGTTGTTTTGGATTCCATTCCTCTTTTCTCCTATGGATTAGTTTTTATCTATCCAATCGACAATGTGTGGTCACTTTTGATGGTGTGTCCTCTAGTTCCTTTGTGGCAACCTCTGGTGTTCCTCAGGGAAGTATATTAGGACCACTATTTTTCATTTTATTTATTAATGACATTAGTAGTTGTTTTTCGTTTTCTAAATGTTTGTTGTATGCAGATGACTTAAAGATATTCTCAATAATCAAGACACCTGAAAGTTGCAAAGTGATGTCAATAAATTATATCAGTGGTGTCTGAATTCACGTCTGTCTCTTAATCCGTCTAAATGTTTCCATGTGACCTACTCTAAGTCAACTTCCGTCTTGCGCACAAGGTATACTATTCTGATTCTGAACTTCAGTGCATAAGTGAGATTAAAGACCTTGGTGTCCTCTTTGATAGTAAGTTTTCTTTTAATAACCATATTAATTATGTAACTTCTAAATCTTACTCCATGCTTGGTTTTGTTAGGCGTAATACCTCCAAATTTTCTGATCCTTATACAATCAAACTTTTATATACCTCGTTTATAAGGTCGCACATTGAATATGCTGTATTTATTTGGAGGCATTGTACTCAGTTAGCCATAAATAGATTCGAGGGGATACAGACAATTTTTCTTAAATATGCTCTTTGTCCATTAAACTTCTCAGAACCCATGCCATCCTATTCTTCTCGGCTTATGCTCTTAGTGCTCAAGTCTCTTGAGAGTAGGCGATCTATACTCTGCTTAACTTTTGTATACAATGTGATTAAGGGGGGTTATTGACTGATCTGATCTGTTGGAAAGGCTTCGCTTTAATGTTCCTCAATGACTTCTTCGGAATTTCTACGTTCTACGGATACTCAGACAAATTCGCAGTAGCTCCTGTACCGCTTGTGAGTTCAATGTACTGATTAAAAAAGTCTCTCTTGATTTTTCGCTTCCAAGAGCCGATTTTTGATAATTTTGAATTCCGCTATTTAAGCTGTATATTTTAATTACAATTAAATTGTACGTAATACTTTCTTAGATTCATAATGTAGTCTATAAGAATTTTTGTCCAACGATTTATTAATAATAAACAAATAAATAATAAATAAAAAATTTTTAATATCTTTACAGTATATAAGAAAATTATTTCAATATTCAACTCCAGTAGTGATATTTATTTATTTATTATTTCTTTTAGTGATATTTATTTATTTGTAAATACAAAAATAAAAGAAAACTTCAAAATGGGGTTGGCTCCGCCCTTTTTCGTTTAATTTGTCTAGAATACTTTTAATGCCATAAGTCGGACAGAAATTTACCAATCCTTGTGAAATTTGGTAAGGACATAGCTTCTATGACGGTAACTGTTTTCTGTCAAAATGGACGAAATCGGTTGAAGCCACGCCCAGTTTTTATACACAGTCGACCGTCTGTCCTTCCGCTCGGCCGTTAACACGATAAATTGAGTAAAAATTGATATATCTTTACTAAACTTAGTTCACGTACTTATCTGAACTCACTTTGTCTTGGTATTAAAAATGCGCGAAATCCGACTATGACTACGCCCACTGTTTCGATATCAAAAATTTCGAAAAATGAAATGCCATAATTCTATACCAAATACGAAAAAAGGGATGAAACATGGTGATTGAATTGGTTTTTTGACGCAAAATATAACTAAAAAAAAACTTTGTAAAATGGGTGTGACACTTATCATATTAAGTAGAAGAAAATGAAAAAGTTCTACAGGGCGAAATCAAAAGCCTTGGAATCAAGGCGTCCACTTATAGAACTATGGCCCCTCTCTTTTAAAAACTCTTTAATACCTTCCATTTGATAAACATGTCATACAAACACATTCCAGGGTTACCCTAGGTTCATTTTCCTACATGGTGATTTTCCCCTATTTTGTCTCAGCTGAGTATGTAATGTCCCGTTACACCCGAACTACCCTTCCTTACTTGTTATTGCTGTTGTGTTTTTTTTTGTGAGTACTTTCACATTTGAGCTTAAAGCTTTTTGTAGAAATTAAAAAATATGCCCGTTCAAAGAGTTATATACAGAAAGAAATGAAGCTGTAAAAATCAACAAATTAAGGTTGTTGTTCTTGAGTTAACAGTTATTCAGCAAAATTTGTCGCATTATGATTAACTTAACGGAGTTTTTTTCCCAAGAGAACAAACTTTTGTATTAATTTCAATTGGTGTCATTTAACAATATTCTGTAAACATTACACATTCTCAATCAATCTAACTGATTTTTCTGTTAAATGAAATGATTTCATTGGTCATTTCAACCGCGAACAACTGTCAATATTATGCAAATGCATCAGCTAATTTTAAAGAGAAACTTACGCTCACGGTGCTCTATACTCTGTTTCTATGACTATGATGACACAGAAATTTCTGTAATATCAACAGCCGCTGTGCCAGGCGATCACTATGATGATAACCACAACCAAAATCCTGTGATCATGGCCTGGCAATATGAACATAAAAATCTTAAGAAAAAAGTTTTTTAATTGTATTAATTTTTTTGTTTTAATAGAGCAGAGCTATGGTTTACATCTGATGAACTTTTTTTTTGCTGATTTGGCTGTTAAAACGCATAATTCAGATTCAACAATCTGTGCAAAGTTGATTCAACAGTTATTTGTAATTGACAGAAATATCGGTTGAATTTACCCGTAATTCGGTTGATTTCACCAATTTTTTCGTTTGCGAAAAATTTCAACCCAGCATCTATGATATATAGGTATGCATGTATTATGTTACTCTATAGGTTTTTGTGTATGCACTCACCTTCATACATTTGGGCATATTGCGGAAAGCCGGCAGCACGCAGCCATTTACACGCTTCAACGGCCTCGATCTCTGCAAATAATAAAACAAATTTATGTTTAATGAAATTTTAATGGAAAATACACATATTTTATTATGTATATAAAAAATTACAGTTACATATGTGTAAAAGCTTTTTTAAGCAATTATTTCAGCATGTGCCACCCCCATTTAAATTTAATGCCAGGTTTTCTCTCCATAATTAACTGAAAAAAATTAACTCGATTTTTGAGTGAAATATAAATATTTAAAAAAAATAAGAGGATTTACGCAATATTTTGCTTACCAGACAGAAGCAATATGCGCCCACGCATACATTTAAATACTGTAAGAAAAATGAA
Organism: Eurosta solidaginis; assembly: GCA_029619165.1. NCBI lineage: Eukaryota > Metazoa > Arthropoda > Insecta > Diptera > Tephritidae > Eurosta > Eurosta solidaginis. The sequence continues at coordinate 43,593 of JARSSU010044359.1, read as the reverse complement.
TGCAGGTAAGAGGTCAAAAATACATCGGTACATACACATATGCTTGGCAACATCGACGATGTGGCAAAATACTTTTTAATATACTCTTTAATATTTTTCAAGCGGTAATTTGCGGTTGCAAACATAATTTTTGGGAAAGGTTTTTCTGGTTCGGCGTAATTACGTACATATTTGTCGAGCTCATGTTAAAAAAGTGCTGCACACAATGTTTCAGTGCGTTAGAAGAGAAAAGTTTTAAATAATTTGTGATTCTCGAAGGCAGTGTCGTTTTTAATGTGGTTGGGCGGATGGCGTTTTTCAAGTGTCCAACGTTCTCATGCCAACAAGAGCTATATTGGACTCAGGATACAATTAAAAAAGAAAGTCTTCTCTCGACGAACAAAAATCACACCATCTACAAGACGCTCATCGTATCTGTCGACAGAAATTGGGGTTGCTCTTTGAGGTGCGAGTGGGTCCGATCAAGAATGTATTTAAATCGGCAACGTGGTTTAAAAGCGAAAAGGACAACGTTAATAACAATTAAAATATCTTCCTTCCCGGAATGACAACAAATTATTCGAACAAAATTGGTTTCATACTGATTTTTGATAAAAAATATTTTTAAATGCATCAAAATTTTGCCTTTATTTGTTTAAAAGGCAATTTAACAGACAACAAAATGCAATTGAACAACAGCAGCAGTAGGCTGGCCAGCGGTTAATGAATGCTGATCGATTCTCGTGCCGTTCGTTGAATTGTTTGATATGCCTGCACCAATGCAATCCAAAATTTGAATTCCAAAGCATGCTATGATCATTTTGCATGTTATTCTGCCGAGATCAAGTTGATTGTTGTTGAGAGCCAGCCGAAGTCTAAGTGAATGATTGTTGATCGATTTTCTTTGATTTTTTTGATTATGTGGCACGCATTCAATTACTTTTGAGTTTCAAAGCATACTGAGTTATTTTCTGTATTATTCTAATGCAATTAATTCGGTTGTTGTTCGGACGGAGATAGACGGAGCCAAGGCGATGTTGTTGGGAGCGATACCGAGCTAAAAGAGCCATTGCGTTGGAATTCTGCAAACATAGGTTCTACATGTTCCAGAAAACATCTGGTCTATATACGCCAGCTGAGCAATAGGCAAACAACAACAGCTTAGTGCGCATCAACTAATGTTTTGCTGAAAAAAGGCATATAAAAAAAACGAACGAATTCGTTGACACTTCAGTGCTCTCAGTTCTCAGAGTATAATGGGCTCGTATTAAGAAATGGTAACATGCGAGATGATGTTCTTTCATTATAAAGAGTGTTACAGCTGCATACTCCTAGCGCAGTTGGAAGCGTGGAGGTCTCTAAAGAGCAGTACGTTGGCCATGTACAATTGAGGTTATACTTACACAATAAATAAATAAATAAATAAACAACAATAAGTGGATCGTATTCTGTCCACCACTCGAGTTAAGACCACCAGAAAGGATGAGATGGAAGACTAAATGACGAACGATTGTACAGTTATGGGAGATCTAATATTTAATTTCACAGCCAAACGATGCATACAACTCGTGAGTTTAACGGTTTCACTATCATGTGAAATATGTAATGTGGGACTTCTCCCTTGATTCCGAAGTATTATTTGAGGATAAAACTTATCTAAGTTCCATGCAAATGACTTCCCAAATAAATGCCCTGAACTTCTAACGCCGAATCAGCATCTGCAAACCAGATGCGGGTATAATTACGGATTTTCGAGTTCAATCACCTCTATTCATAAATATCTTGGGTTTGTGAGCCTCGGAGCAGCTAAAAATGCACCGGGATAAATTCAATTTTTGTCGTCCCAATTATCTGTGCTGCTTGAACTAGTCTTAATTGATCGGCTAATCTTGCTTCATTCATCCAGCTGTTGCCTACCACTGATCATCCCACCCTAAGGCTAATTTTCGACACCGGCCCCCCTCAGTTAATCGGGCCAGCCAACCTATTTCGCTTTGTTGATCAACATCTCCTTGTTACGGAAAGCTGCCGCGATCCTATGATCTCAAGCCATGTGTTTGTATTGTATTGTATTTTCGTCAAGTCTGGGTTTTTGCGACCTGTATTTGAAGCTATATTTACAGCCTTCATTTGTTTGGTATATGTACTAATTTCCTAAAGGCGCAAGACAGAACCCCGCTTAAAAAACCCCAACAAGGCGAATACTGGAAAAGTTCTTTTTATAAGGAATCAGGTTTTCATAGGACGAAGTAAATGTAATGCACTCTAAGTACATATTGTTACGAATATTAGCAACACTAAGGGGTACTGTCATCTCTAGGCCGATACTGGGAGTGACTTGCATGCACATCCATAAATCCATCATTATGTATCTACATAAACGAATCAATCATTATGTCTACACATATGTACGTACACGCAGCGGAGAAGAGATGCACAAACACATGCAGATATCTTATCTGAGATGCTCCCAAAAGTATGCAATTGTAATTGTGGAAGTGTCGCTCACAAATACACGCGCATATGAGAAGCTATACATGTGCATGTGTAGTTATAATTATATGACAGTAACTAAATAAATTCTGGAAGCGCCTAGAAGATGCAAAGAGAAAATCACAGAGTATAAAAGCACCAACGTTAGAGGCGCGAGAGTCAGTTTTGATTAAGACGCTATCTGGCGAGCAATAGTAGTGTTATTTATTGTGAAGTACTTTAATAAATTGAATTGAATTCAATTGAATTGCAGTAAATTCGTTACAATATGTACATATATACATACGCCTAATCAAGTTAGATTTGTCAGCAAGCATTTTCAATTTGACGAGCTGAAATAAAATTTATTAACAATATTTTTCACAGTAAGTTAATTTCCGTTATAGTTCCGACTGTGCAGCAGTTTTCTAGGATGTGTTTCATATTCGGATTGGTGGTGCCTATTATAGTACGAAGGGCATCGGTTGTCTACGATGATGCATGGACATATTTTTTGTTATATATGCAGGCGGATGAATATACATCCATAGAGGAAAACATTATAGCATTGCTGCCGTAATTTGTAAAAAAAAAGAACCCACGACGCGAGGAGGTAGGTGATAAAGAACTGATTATTGAAAAATAGTAACAATATATTTGTTTAATGACATTGCTATTACAAAATACTACCTTAAACTAAATACTGAAATATGTAGATACATGCATTATGACAAAAAAAAACAGTTTGATGTATATATGTATCTACAACTATCAAAACTGTTCTAATGAATATGCCAAAAGTTATTCCCCACTTTCTGTTATTATATGAAACGGAAAAATTGTGTTCAATAAACTTTGCATAATACAGTCATATTTTATAAGTAAAGACTTCAATAGAATTTTTCATAAATAAAATTATTAAATTTGGATTATTGATTTACACAAGAAAGTTCTCCCCAAAAAATGTCCATTCTTATTTGCATGTGCGTTCGACAATCTTAACTCAATTTCGAAACGCTTACTCAGAAATGAGTTGTCAACGGTTGTCCCTAAAGAAATGTATTAATACGCACAGCTTCATATGTATTCACCCAGTAAAAGACGGTGTAAGCGATTATAAAAAACAGGTGGCAGCACCTCATAAGATTCATGGTAATAAAAATTGCTAAGTCTCAAAAGAAGTAGTGGAAGCTGCTAACCTTATAAACTGTCTGTATATTTTGGAGTTCACGATTTCTTTTCGGACGCTAGTGAGATTTTCTAGACTTGAGAAATCAAGAACTTGGTTTCTCGCGAGATTGTCTAAACACGAATCTCGAAATACTCGCATAGCTAGCGAGTTTCTCAGCATTTGAATTAGTAGTTGCATTACCGGTATTAAATGTAGAGCTTTTGATCTTTTCTCAGCCACAAGCGAGAGTTTTGAGACTCGAGAAATCGAGAGCTTGGCTTTTCGCAAGATTACGGAATCTCGAAATACTCGTAAAGCTCGTGAGCTTCTCCGCATTCATTTTAGTCGCTGCGTTGGCAGTATCATATGTAAAGCTTACGATTTCTTCTTGAAACTCTTGTTTGTGTTCGGGAAGTCATAAGTTCTACATAATACCCCAAATGCAACGATTAAATTGAATCGAAAAGCTTGCGAGCCTTACGAGTATTTAAAGATTCAATAAGGGTTATAAGGAAGCCCATGCACGTGAGAAATTTCTTCTCGAACAAATTTGAGAAATCGTTATTTCTAATATGTTTTGATACTTTGAAGTTTGAGAGTGGTTTTCTTTGAAATGTGTTTCTTTATTCTGCTGCAAAATTTTGCTAAATTCTGACATCTTGTGCCGCCGGGACGTAGAAACGTAGTTGTTACTGGATGTGACCAATTGCCACCGTATAAAGACTTTTAATGGCAGAGTGATTATTTAAAAGCACTACGATGTCAGATCTTTGACGGGTCACGATTTGGGGGAATTCAGATATTGATATGTGAATTTTAAGAATATTGTATTGGGACGAATATTCACTTCACTAAATAAATGCACAACAACAAAAACCTTAAAGCAAGCTACATAAACGCATTAATCATCACGTACACACATACATACAAGCAGCAGAGAGATACTCACAAACGCATGTCATCATCAGCCGAAGTAGTACTCACATATACACACGCATATGGTTACACACTTCAAATACACGCGCGTATGGCTGGTGACCAGGTAGAGGCTTCTAGAAGAGGAAACGTCAAGACATTTGGGCAGAGAGTATAAAAGCAGCACAAGCTGAGTAGTCAGTAATCAGTTTGATTTAAGCACGCTATTGGTTGCGAAGTATGTGTTATTGTGAAGTACTTTCAAAGTAGTCTAATAAAGACCATTTTGCATTATTGAATATTGAAGTTATTTATTCAACAATTTAGCGATACGAACGTTAGTAGAAGGTGTAAAATAAGTGGAGTTTCCCTAAATTCGTTACAGTATATATTATAGACGTGATTGAGCTGGGAATAATATAGAGATATTTTTTGCATAAATTCAAGACTGGTTTGGGATAATTTCGTACTGGTTTGCCTTTCTTTGCGAGAATGTTTTCGAAACTATTTCGGGTTCGCTCCTGCACAATTTCTGGACAGTATTCAAGTTGAGTGCAATTGTACATGGTTGAGTTGGGAATAATTTCAAAATATTTCTTGGAAGACTGTCTAGGGATCATTTCGGGTTTGTTTCCAGGACTATTTTGGTATTGTTTCAGGGCTATTATGGGAGACTTTTAAAGATATTTTCAATCATTTGATGACTAAAGTGTTGTAATTGGCGGATCGTTTGGGAATGTTGTTGTGATTATTTCAAGTTTATTTTGATTCGGGGCTAAGATTTTGATGATAATTTCAGAACTTTCATGTGATTATATTCGGACTGTACTCGTGTTCATTTCCGCAGGATCTGTCTGCGATAATTTCAAGACTGTTTCGTGATAGATTTGGGACTAGTCCAAAATAATATCGTAAGTTTTTTGGGGATAATTTTGATGTAATTTCTGGACTGTTACGAGATCGTTTCTGTATTATTTTGAAACTGCTCGGGATTGCTTTTGGGAGCTTTTCGTCAATATTTTGGGGAAATTTTGGTATTTTTTGTTAATATTTTAAAAAAGTTTTCGAATTAATTTAGGAACTATTTCGATAAGCCAACCGGTATAAAACTTACATTTTAGCTGCACTTTTACTTTATAAATAAAATAGTTTTAGAACCAAAGATCACATCGGTCTATATATTAAACTTAAAATTTTGTACTCATATTTTTTTCTTATTTTTTAGTAATGGTATGTCGATTTTTGCACATACTGCTGCCTTGCACTTGCATAGATTTTTACAGAAAATTCCCAACAATGAAAATGCGAACACCGAAACATTAAGTATATATAATAAATGAAGATTATGAAAAGGTCACTTACTCGTAAACATTATGTTCGTAATTTATGGAGTAAGCTTTCGATAAAATGCAATATTTAGTAAATTTTTTTGAGGGTGGCGCTTGACTCGTTTATGCGGCACGTACATACAAAAGTACATATTTGTAACTACCAGATCCTAGCAAGCCAACATTTATCGATTTCTAATCAACATTCAATTGGCGTGTGCGCACACATACATACATATACACATATCCGTACCTCACCACCTTTATCCACTCAACTTCCAATTTCCAGTTGCTCGATTGATGGCTCGTCATGCGAATTATTGAGTTTTTCAGCTGATTAACTTAGCACACAGCATCTGTGTTGTGAAGGACCAACACAAGCGCTTATATATTAACTATGATTCATCATGTCCCTTAGGTAGGTAGGTAGGTGAAATGGCTGCGACCCTGGTCAATGTATTACATCCAGCCAGAGTTGTTGATAAAATTAAGAATATTCGGGATTGCTATCACAGATAACCCCCTGAGGTCTTCTAGAAACGGGGTTCCAAGGAACCTTAGCCGGGCTCTAGCTAGAGCCGGGCATTTACACATAAAGTGTTCTACTGTCTCCTTGGCATTTGGATCTTTGCAGCTTCTGCAGTAGTCGTTATACGGAGTGCCCATCTTTTCGCATGCGTACCCACTGCCCAATGGCCGGTGCAGACTGCTATCAGTTTGCGTGTGTTAGCCCTGGATTTGTTCAGAAGACTTCTCGTCCTCTTTCCATCATAGTTTGGCCAAATGGATTTTGATATTGCACAGGTGGTTATGTTATCCACTTCGTTTGTGCTTTCTTCAAGTAGAAGCTTTGGATATTCCACTGGCTACTGCTAAGGTATGCCTACTTCGAAACTGGTTATTTCCTCCTTCATCTCGATGATCCCCTGCGTGCTACCTCGTCGGCCTTCTCGTTACCCTCTATTCCCCTATGACCCGGGACCCAGATAACGCGTAGTTCTAGATTGGTGGATAACTGGGATATGAGTCGCTTACAAGTCCCACTAATTTGAGTTAATGTGTGGCGACGAAAGCGCTTTTATCGCTGATTGGCTATCCGACAGGATGCAAACTTTTCCAGCTACATTCAAGCCCTCCAGATGATTTGTGAGGCTTGCCAAATCGCGAGGATTTCTGCTTGAAACACGCTGCAGTGCGATGGGAGTCTGAATGATGCAGACAAAACTAGGGACTCAGAGAAGACTGCCGGCCCCCACTCCCGAATCCATCTTGGAACCGTCAGTGTATATATGGATGTCGTCTACCCTTAAGCCGGGTTTCTACTTCCACTCGTTACTACTTGGAATGGCGGTATTACAACCGTACTCAAACTTCAGTTTGCGAGGGTAGTAATCTGTCTCGGTACTACATGTACCATCGGGAGTTCTTTAGGATAATACTATGACCTTGCTGAGTATCCTTCCAACACCCAGACACCCTGAGTCTCAGTGCGGTTTTGACGATGTACAAAGTATATGCAAGTCGATCGGAAGCAGGTGCAAAATGGGGTCTAAAGCAGCTGTGGGGCAAGTGCGTCCGGTCCTCGGCACCAACACACGCAGTGCGCTGAACTTTTTGTAGGCTGGTCAGATTGTAGCTCTTACTTAGAGCTTCCCACCAGACTATGGAACCATAGGTAAGCATCGGTCGCACCACCGCCTCGTACATCCAAAGTACCATGCTTGGCTTGAGTCCCAATTTCTTTCCAAAAATTGATTTACAGGCATAGAAGGCGATGCAGGTCTTCCGTACCCACTCTTCGATGCATACTTTCCAATTCGACTTGCAGTCAATTGTTAGTTCCAGATACTTGGTACTCGATGACAGGGTTAGTTGCTGGTCGTTAAGAATGGTAGTCTGAAGGCAGGTGGCTTGTTCTTCCTCGTGAAGAGAAGCAGTTCCGTCTTGTCGGGATTTAAACCTAAGGCCACATCCCTGTACCCACTGCTGAGTTTAGCCAAGGCCCTTTCCATGATTTCGCTCATTACGGAGGGAAAGGACCAGAGACTAAGCTCGCCACGTCGTCGGCATATGCCACGATCTTAACCCCCCCCACGATCATGTTCCTTAATCTGTACTCAATATAGTATGCATATGCATGGTTTGCTGCTACCAAATACTGACTGGTCTCCAGCTTTTAAGTTAGATTTGCTTCAACTCAGTTCTTGGGACAATGAGCATTAATGCGGCTACTTTCATAAATGAGACAGCCATCACCACATGATGCTAAGGGGTTTGAAGCCGTTGCAAAAATATCGAATCATTAATGACTTATGCACATGTATGCATGTTTTAGTTTTAAGTATGGTATTTATTATAAACTTTTTGTGTTAGCTCTTTATTTAGACACAAAGTATAACTTTCGTTGCTCCACGTTTTACCCCTGCTCAACTTATATTCATCAATAATCCACACTTACATCTCGTCATTGATTAATATGATACATGTGCTAGCTATGTCGATATTAGGTGCGCATACACAAATACATACACACATTCATGCATACTGATGTGGTCTAATTTAAGCTCTTCATTTCATTTAACGCTTTTTGTTACATAAGTAATGTTCTTATTAGGGGACTCATGTAACCGTATAAATGCCTTATAAAGTGTGTAAACGTATAAATTTATCTAGTTTACGCACGAGCTGTCAAATTTTGTATGAAAATCATTTACCACAATTTGTATAAATTTACGCGCACATTCATTGTGTAAAAACGCGGTAAACTCAAAGGAATGCAACCTTGCAGACATTACATCGGCATTTTCATCAGAAATCTCCAACATCAGCAAGTAAAGGCTTTTTAGTTTTGATTTTTCACTTATCTTGGTATTTTTTATTTGTATAACAATCAAAAAAATTTTTTGGCAATAAATTACAGCTGAAAAACAATCAAGTTTATCAGAGTATTACTAGGTGCGTTCATATAAAACCGCGTGTGTAAATGCATATAATTTTACACCTAATAAGTTTTATGCTATCATGAGTCCCCCTATTGATATATGGCGGAATGTTTGCTTTTGCGCCTTTTTGCATGTTTTATATTTTTGCCCTCTTTTCACACCCCGGCATATGTATATGTGTATGTGTTTATTGGTACACAAGATTGGGTCGAAAAAGAAGTTGTAAAAATAACGTTCCTAAATTTAATTATGCTACATGGACGGTGCCGGTTAATTTTTGTTTATTTTTTTTTGTTGTACCTTAGTTCTTTGACATCGATTTCAAAAAAGTTCAAGTTGTAATAAAAAATAGTTTGTATCTATTACGAGAAAAAAACACAAAAGGCGTAAGTATCAAGTACTTGTGTAGTCGATGTGTAAAAATACGGTTAACGTCGCAAAACTAATGTTTTAGAGTGAACTAAAGATCGCCCAGGGGTTGAGGTTAAGCCACAACAGAAGCCACTTTATTAGAAACTAATATTTTCAGACAGTTTATTGTTATTTTTTACGCTTATCATTTACAGCGAATTATTAACGCAGGAGTTATCGATTTAAAACCGCCAACTCATCGGCCTATTATTGGGTTCTTATGGCTTGTCATTGCATTTTATCTGCGTTTGTTTAATAACAAACCTATGAGTTATCGATAAAAATAACTAACTGTCAAAACTTTACGATACTCCGATTAAGTCATTAACTTTTCTATAACAAATCGAGAACTTTTTTATAACGAACCGAAAACCCTTGAATAATAAATCGATAACTTTACATATATAGATAAATTTTTGATAACAGTTGATACCTTTTTGATAACAAATCGATAGCTCCGCTATACCTCATCGATAACACATTTATAACAACCGAAGATGATAGTGGTAAAACACGCGTTATAACCCGTCGATAACACAACACGATAAACGTTAACACTTCGATAAGAAATTGATAAAATGCCATTCGGTTTCAGATACGGGTGGGATACGGTTATGCTTTCAAATCTTTTCATTCCTCTCCTTTTGCTTTTCCATTTCCTTACTTTCCGTCTTTTTTCTCATCGATAACTTGCAGTTCCTGTCGTTTCCTTTCCTTGTCTTGGCTTGATTTCTGTCTGATTTCTCTCATATCAAATTAACCAAGTACATTGTTCCCACAAGGAAAGATTGGAAAATATGGGGGGGATCACTCAGAGATTCAACATCTCGGTTTTCCATGGACGGATCTAAAATGGCTTGCGAAGTTGGAGCGGGAGGATTTGCGACTGTCCCGACCACGTCCTTATGTGTGCGGCTTCCCGACTCCGCAAGCGTGTTTTCAAGCTGAGATTTTCGCCACCCAAGAGGCGTGTAAAGCGTTAACGGATACCAATGGTAACGGTAACAGATTAGCCATTTTTTCAGATAGCCAGGCGGCACTTGGGCCATCGGGTCAGCGACGATATCATCAAACCTGGTTTGGGCAGTGTAGGGTAGAGCGCCATGATTCTGGGAGCCGGCAGATCGTTACCCTGATATGGGTGCCGGAGCATCGAAACATACAGAGCAAACGAGATGGCGGATGAGCTGGCACAGCGTGGAGCGGCTCTTGATGTGTCAGGAGCGAAGGAGCTCCTTGCACCCCTGGGACTCATCAAGGTCGCATCTCCCAGCACTGGTTGCGCGAGGCCAACAATAGGTGGAATCGGTTGCGGTCCTGTAGAGTATGTGGCCATTATATAATGAAAAACGATCTATAGCTCTCCTTAAGATAACAGAAGGGATACATCCAGAGTAGTTGCTGGTGCCACGTGGCATTGGACAATTGGGGTACATGTGGCACGCATGGGACTGGAACACAAACACCTGTCGCGCAGCGTCTGGAGGCGGAGGAAACGGCTGACATCTGCTGTGCGAATGCCCAGCACACTGTCGAAGCAGAATAAAGTTTCCTCGAAAGCCCTTTTTCGAAAGCCTCCAGAACTCAGGGATGTTAGGCCGGGAGAGCTTCTTAAACTTATAAACTCCACGGGATGGATATAGGGGGATGGGTTTCCCTGAGGCGCTTGAAAATTCTTATTAGTCTTCTTACAACATCCTTTCATTGGTTAACTCACGAGTTGTGGTATCAAAACGGCGCATGAGCGCTCATTGGTGTCAATTGGGACTCGCCACTCTAACCAACCAACACTTGTTCCCAAATTACGCTACAGTGTAGTCACTACACTTACGCTTACATTTTGTAATGCCCTTAACCGTGAGCACATTGATAGAAATTAAAAGTTCGAAACCCTCTCAACATAAGCTTCAAATTTAAGGGCAGTATTTGGCGAACCGACCCAGTCTACCGTACACTGCACACTGTCACAGGTTGCTTGTTTGCACTCGTAGGCAAAATTCCTTTGTATGAAAAAATCGATTATCCGTCCCTTATGCTGTTTTTTTTTATTTCATCGGGCTATGCGCTTTGTATTTGAGCCTACAGTTTTTGTTGTTGTTGTTGTTATTTTATTTATTTAGGGCACACCTTAACTATGTTCATTACTGCATAACTTTGATAGGAAATACTCTAACATGTTTGGTTTATTTATTCCTTTTTTTCAAAACTGTTATCCAATAAGTTTAATAATCGCAAACATGTCTATGCACTATGTTTATAAAAATATATAATTGTATATACATAAGTTGTTGTTGTTTGTATATTCATATTTGTGTTTTATGTATCAAGAGTGCGAATATCTGTTTGGTTCAATATTGTTTGTATAAAGAGCAACAAGTGTTCTCGCTGCGATATATGCAACTTCGTGCTAGTCACAGTGCGCCGAAATAACTCTCAACTAATTTAAAATAAAGGCGTGAGTGTACCAAGTACACGTGAAGTACGATGTGTAAAAAGACAAATTTAGCTCAAACAGAGGGTGAAGTTGAACCATAACAGAAACAACTTTATCAGAATAGATTATTTCGAATTTTTTGAGAAGATTTGGTCGGCATGTTATCGGTAATAACCGATAGCGGTAATTTATTGTTTTATTATCGAGTTAGTACCAATAGTGTGCTATTTTTGTCAAGTTATCGATTTATTATCGTTGAGTCATCGGTTTCCTTTCGGGTTCTTATCGACGGGTTACAGATGTGTTATCGATTTTATATTGAAAGGTACTTATAAAGGCTTCTGTTTCAAAACAAACGAATCTGGCAGCTTTCGATTAAAAAAGATAAAACTCCGATGGAAAAATTATAACTTCCCGATAACACTTCAATAAGAAATTGATCAAATAATTAAATAAAATAATAAATCGAAAACCCGTTTAAAGCGAATATGAAGATGAAATTTGAGTTTGAACTTTAAAAGATAAGCAAACACTGAACTAAAGTTTATTGATTACTTATTTATTTATTTGTTTAAGTCTATGAATTTTAATCCTTACAGATACAATGAAAATTTAAAAAATACTTATGCCTAAAAGTAATCGGTGTACCTAGAAAGCAGACTTCAAAATATTCATAAATTCAGCCCTTTGTTTAGAAAAATCAAGAGCAGCGGAATTACTTATTGAGTTGAGCTCCCTAATAGCACGCGTAATGGAGGCATTACCAGCGTAATTCGTTCTGAAATAATCGTAATAAAATGGAAAGGAATTTCTGAGAGATCTCCGGGGAACATTGAATCGAATCCTTGCCAGCAAATATGGGCAATCAATGTAGCCATTAATAATATTATACATGAATGACAAGCATAGTATAGATCTACGATTTTCCAAAGACTTGAGGCTTAAAGTAAAAGACGTGCAGAGTAGGATGGAATCGCCTCCGAAAAGTTTAGCGGCCGAAGGGCATATTTAAGGAACATTTTTTGAATTCTCTCAATTCTACAAATGGGCGTTTGGTTGCTTGGTCTCCAAATGAAGACAGCATATTCAAGATGAGATCTAACAATTGACGTGTAGAGCATCTTAAAGGTATAGGGGTGAGGCATTGTCCCATACAAATCCGAGCATAGAATATGCTTTCGATGTTACGTAGTTAATAGCGATCATCCGGTGGCAAAATCCTGAGCCAGATAAATAATTTTGCATGTAAATGCAACAACAACGATTGGATCCAGATAATCTAAGTCTGGTTCAATTTGTGAACGGATAATTTGTTAATTACTTCTTTTTAGTTTGGCAACGCTGCCTTTAATAAACCTACTTTTTCAAAAATAGATGTCGCTGCTTAGCCTTTCGCCGTATGAGTTAAATGAAAAACAGTAGCGAAATCTGCGTATTACATTTCACGTATGCGAAAATTTCACACACATCTGCTTCTCAAGTCTCTCAATGATCCCGAGCATTCCCGTGAGAATTGAGCGTGAGCCAGAGCTGTAAAACTCACTGGATTGCGGCAAATGTGATTAATGAAAGAAAACTTTTTGTCGGAAATGACAGCCAGGTCTTTAATCTCATCAACACATTGAAGTTCATAGTTAGATATACTGTATTTTGTAGACAAAATGTTAGTTGATTTTGAATAAATAATTTGGAAGCATTTATGCGTATTTAAAGAGAGACATGAATTCAGGCACCATTGGTGAAGCTTACTTACATGATCCTGCAGCTTTATGGCATCTTCTGGAGATTTAATAGCTGAGAATCTTATAAGGGATTTAACAGCAAAACTCAACTTGGCGTTCACAGCATGCTCAAAAATTTTAGAGATTGTAGACAGCTTGGATATTGGTCTATAGTTACGCACATCGCTCTTATTTCCACATTTGAAAACGGGGGTAATCGAGGCGAGCTTCCAATCGTCATTGAACGTCCCAGATGATGATGTTTTGGGATGAGGATTTAGTATAATAATAGCTTTACTAACACCCTCACACGAGAGTGTAAGCGTACCGAAGTTCAGGATACTAACGACATCCAATGAAAAAATCAAACGCTTTATTATTATCATCCTGAGAAAAATTTTACTTAAAAAACTCAGCAAATAAGTTCGCTGCCTCACTTAGAGATCGCGCAGGCTGATCATCAAGTAAAACTCCAGAGGGTACACTGGAGCCAACTTTTTTGACTTTACATAGTTCCAAAAAGTTTTAGGATTCGATTTAATATTCGATTCAATATTATGAATATAGTTATTGTACAGAAACTTATCTAAATGATTAAAAATCTTTAAATAGTGCTTGTACTTAGTAAAGAATATATGATTCTTTGAGCGTTTGCAGTTACGCAAATATTTATTTTTTATGTTCTTCAGTTTTTCTAATTCATTCGAATACCACGGAAGTTTATACGGCCTCTTTCGCTTTACCGGAATTTTATCCAAACAGTGACTAAATAGAATGGATTTGAGAGAAGGAGTTAAAGGCATCAAGTCCCTCCAGTAATTCGTCCCAGTTTATTTTCATTAAAAAATCGTAAATCTAGGAAAATCACACGAACTGAAATTGAATGTTAATCTGCTATCTGAAGTATCCGACGCATAATAATAAAAACTACAAGTAATGGCCAGGGGTAGGTGATACCTGTCGTTGGGAATAACTGCACTAGAGCATTCACTGAGTTCACAATTAATGTTGCCACTTATAAATAATAGATCCAATAATCTATTTAGGGCATTAAACACAATTACTAATATGCTTTAAATTGAGACTCAATAAATAATCAATGAAATACTGTTCGTGATTCAAAGAAAGATTATTAGGTGTGAGACCATAACTGGAAACATTTGTTGACCAGTGAATATTACAAAGGTTGAAGTCACCAAGCACGCAGAGGTGGTCATCATTTAGGTTTCGTAAAACAAGAGAGATTATGTTATCAGCATGTGCTTTGTATACATCAAATGCGCTGCCTGGTGAAACATACGAGGCAAGCAGATATAGGGAGCCTTGTGCACCAGAACCAGAACCATTTATACACACGCAGATTTGGTCAAGTAGCGAGTCGTCATTGTTGAGCGGAAATAAAAATGAATGCAGCTGGCGCTTGATAGCAATTAAAACACCACCACCTCGAATGCAACCAGTTTTCCCAGCATGCCGATCCTTGCGATAGACATTGAAAAGATTTGAGTCAAAGAACTCTCTATCCAAAAGTTTTTCCTTGAGCCATGTCTCGATGAAGACAAATTTATCGTAATCCATTTGCGCACTAAAATTATACACAGATCAGACTTGGTTTTCATGCCAGATACATTGTGAAAATATATCTTTAAGTCGTTATTGCTGTCATTAATGGGGAGATTTCTCCCTACTGTGTGCGAGGTGGCTTTTTGTGAGCCTTCCGAAAAAACCGAAAAGGCTTCATCGTAACATTAGTGGGCCAAATTTTGGAGCTGAGCAATTTGTCAATTGATGACTCAGGAGCTCCCAACTTGAAGCTAACTCTATTCAGGTTTGCCTACATCTTTTTTTACTAGCTTCGTACAACTTAACGTGGTTCTATTTAATTTTGCTTGCCTAGCCACATTCAGTTATATTATCTTCCACTATATTATCTTATGCAAGATCGATATTTCTTTTTAAAGGAGGAATTGTCGAAAACACCAAGGACACTGAAGGACTACAACTGCACTAAACCTTCATCCCCCTACAAGTTTCTATCCTCTAAATTTACCGTGGAGAATTTAACGGCGAAAGGGTTTGAATACTAGGCTGCACGTATATTATGTCTGACAAAGTACAGAAAGACGGATCTGAATTCCGAACAGGTGTCATCACCATCATCATTCATTTCATAAATTGTCGCTTAACCGAATCGGCTACTTTGGGCGTTGTGTAACAAACAAGTCACGCCAACTCTCCCT
Organism: Eurosta solidaginis; assembly: GCA_029619165.1. NCBI lineage: Eukaryota > Metazoa > Arthropoda > Insecta > Diptera > Tephritidae > Eurosta > Eurosta solidaginis. The sequence goes on along the minus strand of JARSSU010044359.1, from coordinate 27,980 downwards.
GTTTTGCGATTTTGTAGTCTTTTTACACCTGCCTCTCCCACACACCAACAACGGTAATGCGCCCCTGAGGTTATTGCTATCTGCGTGTGATCTGACACAGATTTTTCGCTTTCATACACTTTTTCACATTTCTAAAGTAAAGTTGTTTCTGGCTTTCTATTGATATTACTTGGCAATGCAAAGTGCCACACAATAAATGAGCGCACACTTTAATATATAAATAAAAAGCTTCGCAACTTTTCAATGTCATTCAAAGGCAGTCACTCTTAAATGTAAAACTTTAATGTGGTTCATGGTTAGGCATATGTATGTCAGACTTGCTGTCGCACAAGTATTTAATTTAATCTATATTTAGCACAAAATGAATTATGTACTATTATCGTGCTTTATATTCAGGTTTGTATTCAAATCAGTTAACGTCCACTTTGACATAGAGGAAGTGGTGGGCCTAACTATCGAAAGCTCCTCAACTATTATGGGGGCGCGGCTAACATCAAAATATTTTATACAAATTTTCTAGAACGAGATGGCTTTCGGCAGGTGCTTGGAAAATACTCTGTGTCTATTTCTGCTATGACAAACTTCTAAGAAAAGTTTAACTGCCCCTGCAGATGCCGTTCGAACTCATTTTAGAATATGTACGGCCACTTTGTACGAAAATATTAAAGATAGTATACCACAAATCGGAAGAGAAGCTTGGCCTTAGACTTCTAGGAAGTATATCGCGTAAAAATATTATTATTATTATTATTAAGTGCAGACGTTGTCCTTTCCGAAAACTGGTTTACCTCATTTTGAAAAGCGGAGCCTTTATCATGAATAATAACCGTATTTCCATTGTTCGCCTTACATTCATTCCCTTGTTACTGGGGATAACTACTTTGACCCCACTTACTCTCCCACTCCAACTTCTACTCTCACTTGCGCTTCCGCGACGCGACGCGCTTCTGTTCACACCTTTCCGGCTTGATGGAGCACACGCAAGTACTGCCTCCCTTCTATTTCTCCCAAACGGATTTGGATGTTGTTGGTATTGATCAATACAAATTTAAATAATCCTTTTAATGTTGCTTTTAAGTATGTAGGTGTTATTTACCGTTTGTGATTACCGATTATTGTTGACATTTATGCAAATATTTTACGCAAAGGCGTATACCAATATTTAAATCTGGTGGTAGGGGGTAAAGCGCTTAATTTATAAAAGAAGAAAAAGTAAAATGAAACGGCGCTCAAGGCGCACTAGTGTGTTTGAAATACCTTTGCTAAACGTTTATTGCATCGTTATTTATGGAGCATTTTTTAATATAGTTATTTTAAATGTACATCAGCATCAGAGTGTTCTGTGAAGCATTAATAAATGGACGATAACGAAGGCTTTTCGTCTGAGACACAAAAATTTAATTTATTTGAAATAGTAGCTCGGTTCAGCTTACATAAGTATTATTTTTAGGCTAAATGTAAGTATCGAAATTTAGTATTTAGATTACCGTTACTTCTTACAATGAAAGGGTAAATTTGTGATTCTTTTGAAACTATATGAATCATATTATGAGGTATAATGGGCTTTCGTTTAGAAGTGAGATCGATCCCGTATAGAAACGGGCAGGTCAAAAGGCATATACTAACTCACCAGGATAAAAATTTGCTGTAAGGCCAGACTGGTCATAACCCAGACGGGTGTATGCTACTTTACTTCATTCTATAACATACTAAATCAAAATTAGAAAGAGTTGATTCACCTTAGTCTTTCAATTCATTTGTGTTGATTGTATTTTGAGTTTGTATTAGGAAAACATGTCTGAGTTCACGAGGTATGAATCAACCAATGACCCGAAATCTAGTTATCCCTTCCATTGCCATTTCGGCATTTTTGTTAAATTATATGTAGAAAACAACGTTAAAAGATTGCTTTGATACCGATCTGAGATCGCTATAATAAAACTTTTCATATCCAAAAGGCAATGAAATTTCAATTTCTTTTTTTGGTTTTGTATATTTAGAAATTGATTAACGAATAGTGTCAACCACTGTCGATAAAACAAAAGTGATATCTTATCCGTCAACTGTCCGACAGGATGTTCAAGATGGCTACTTGGTTGAAAGAGATACAGAATGAGACCACGATAGTCAATTAAAAAGCAAATGATCGGTTCTATTTGTAATTTTGACATCTATGCAGAAGTTATCACACATGTCTTATCCACGATGCTTTCAACAAGAAAACAAGAAACTAAAGACAGCATTGATTTAGTAAACCAATTCATATTACTGTGGCGAATGTTGACATCACTAGACTGTTAGTAAATAATCACGCAACAACAAAAACATGAAGCAGCCACTCTTTTGAACATGTACACATTAAAGCTAGCAACACTTAAGTATGCACGGGGCAACGAAGAGATATCTCACGCACACAGATGCAGTCATCAGCCGAGGTTTTTACTCAAACATACACACGCATATAACTAAATTACCAAGCAGGAGATGCAACAGTTCTTGAAGATGAAACGTTTTGGACCTTTGGAGCAGTATGCGGACGAGGAAACAGAGAGTATAAAGGCAGCGCAAGCTGAGGAATGATTCATCAGTTTTGATTTAAACACGCTATTGGTTGGGAAGTATAATTGTGAAGTGCTACCCCAAAGTAATCTTAATAAAGACCAGTTTGCAATGCTGAATATTAGAGTGATTTGTTCAACAGTTTAGCGATTCGAACGTTAGCAGAAGGTGCATAAATATCAGAAATCGTTCCATTACGAAAATAGTTTTCTCATATAGAGTTTTAATAGCTGAATTGATGTAAGCAACAAAATTTCTTAATCTCTATTTTTTAAATTAAATCTGAAATTAAATCGATCTTCGATCATCAGCAATTTTAGTGTAACAAACATCACAAAAATTGTATAGGAAAAGGAGTTTAAAGTGCTCTCAAAAATTTCAAGGAGAAAAGATGTCATAAAGTGGATATAGAAGTGGTGAGATAATCCCAGACAACGTAAAACAAGAATGTGTATCAGCGTAGTAACATTGAAGTCTGAAAGCGAATACGTAGTAATGTAACAGTCTGAAAATTTGTAGGAGCAAAACTTATCAGTGTTAAAGCGTTTTACCGTAAATTTGCATTAGCGAACTAGCCTAAGCACACAAACGTAATAGCGAAAGCGTGTATTTCCGTAAGCGTAACAGCGTATAAACGTGAACGCGTGTCAGCGGAGTAACTTAATAGTGTGAAAGCAAACAAGAGCGAAAACTTATCAGAGTATAAGCGTATTAGCGTAACTTTGCAATAACGAGCTAGAGTAAGCATACAAGGGTAAGAGCATAAGCGCGTATTGTCTAAAACGTATGCGTTTCAGCATAACCGTACAAACGTGCTAGCATAAGCGCATATTTCTGTAAGCGTTACAGCGTACAAACGTAAAAGCGTACCATCGTAGTAACGCAAGAGACTGAAAGCTTATCAGCGTAAAAGTGTGTAAGCGTAAACTTGCATTATCAAAATAGCGTAAGCACACAAAATTTATAGCGTCAGCGCATATCAGCGTAGTAACGTAGCAGCCTAAAAGAAGAAATGAGCAAGGTGTAAACAGGCATTAGCGAACTAGCGTACGATCGTAATAGTGTGTAAGCGAGTGAGCGTTAAAGCGTATTTGAGTAATTTAGGCGGACTATCAGACGAGCGAACTAACGTACCCGCGTAGTGGCGTATGGCCGTAAAATTATAAATTACCATAGATACAGCGTACTCTCACTTCCACCTTCGTTCCCACTCCTACTGCATCATAGTCTACTACTTAGCAACATCATAAACCAAATGTTAACAGAAAATAGCAAATTATTGCAGTTTACGTCTACTTAGCAGTAGATGACACTGTAAGCTGCAACTGTTACATAGACGTAACTGAGTGCATTATTCTCTTGATTTTTCGCAAATGATTAAAAACAATTATTGAATTCTATGAATGAGAATTATAAAATGAGACCACTGTTAAGTTTTCCTTAGTGACTTCTTATCCTTTTTTGTGTTTGTTTTTCATCTTTTGCAATCAATAAATGAGGGAGTATTTTTGAATTCGATTGAAGTCATTTGAAGTTATTTGAAATCGTTTACACCCGAAAGTAAAAATTCATATCCTCAAAAACCAACAAAGTTAAGAGTATGATGTTCTAGCTCGAGTTAGTTTTATTCGTCTAGTAAATCATATTTTGTATTAAAATCGGAGGTAGCAATGCAAACCACATTTCAGTATCGTCAAAAATCTACTTTAATTGCAGTACAGTAAACTGCATTGCTTTAAAACTTAAGCAACAATTTAAACATAGCAACATTTACTAAAAACATTCACTCATATCGGTTTCAATACTCATTTTCGATAAACGACAACACAGCATCCGCCTATGTTTGCGAATACCTTAACGCGTGTCTATTCCCGCTGCCCACCCTCACCCTTTCTTTAAACTACACAGAAAGTTTTGCCATCATGATGAAAGTGATTAAAGTCAATGCGAGACTTATTGGATTTTTACATTTAATTAGTGGATAAAGTAGCTACGTGGACAGTAAAAACAGCAACAACATAATAGCTTGTCGCTTAAAGTTTATTAATGGAAAAATTTATAGATTGTATACCTGTGTGCAAATTAATATATTTTTATATATGAGAGTATGTGGTAAAACGCATGTAATTGCCCATTTAAAAATACATCAAATATTGACATACATATGTATATGTATATATATTACACTGGGTCGATTTATTAACCGATATCGCGCCATCGATTTTTCGATAGGATTTAGGCTAAGGAAAAAAGTTCCACTACGCATAACCAAAAAAAATAATTTTCGAGCCTGCGAAATTTCATTTTTTTACTTTTTTTCGACTTTGATTTTTAAAGTTTTTTGTCATGACCTACGAAAAAAATTTCATGTATACCCTGTCCGACCCAAAATATAAAATATCAAAAAACTGTTATCGACAACGTTTTTTAGCGGAAATTTTTGGTCGGACAGGGTATACATGAACATTTTTTAGTAGGTCATGAAAAAACCTTAAAAATCAAAGTCGAAAAAATGAAATTTCGCAGGCTCGACAATTATTTTTTTGGGTTATGCGTAGTGGAACTTTTTTCCTAGCCTAAATCCTATCGAAAATCGATGGCGCGATATCGGTTAACTTTCGTCCATACAAATCGACCCACCCTAATATATATACCATATAGTATTTATGTGTGTATGTACATACGAGTTTAGGGTATTAAGTATGCGGCCTACCATAATTATGTTTAATATTTATTTTTGTTAACTCGTGCCGACAAGCTTATTTCTGCAAAGCAAAGATTCTGTTCAAAAATTTTGTTGCTGTAGCCATTCATAGTCAGCAAAAATCTATACACAGAGGCCCGTCGTGATACCACAAAATTACACCATTACCTTACCTCTTCGGACCATTTCGAGAACCTTGTAAAGGCTACCAAGTCCTTGATATCATACTCCACGATCTAGAGCAGATTATTCATGAGAGGAGCTGCGAGAAGCTGTCTTGCGCCACTTAGCGCCAAGCACTTGCAGTTGAATTCGTCTTCATCCTCTTTAAAACTCCAGAAGCAACGAGGATAAGGTGGAAATTGTATCCCTATTTAGGTTGTAAACGTAACGTCATCCCGATGTTAGCATAAGCATTTCTTGTGGCAAGGGGCATACCTAAGCGTTCTTGGTCAGGAAGAATCTTGGAAGAAGCTTGGCTGCCGCTGAAAATATAAACGTCGATGCCGATATTGTTTGCCTCTATCCTAACTGCTACATCCATGTGATACTTCTGGCTGAAAGACACTACAGTGGTCGGGTACTCTGAAGGAGAATTGCTATTGATCTTGGGCTCTTGAATAGACCCCACCTCCAAATCCGCCGTTTAGCTTGGAACCATCAGTATATGATAATGTATATGAAAATGCAGCCACCAACAGTAAGGCATCTGTCCGACTTCACCCAATTATTCCCAGCAAGAAAATTAATCATAAAGTTGCTTTCCGTGCTAGGAGGAAGAAAGCTGTATTTATTTAGTTCTATGGTTTTACTTTTCCAATTGAACAATTCTCTTTAACGCATGGCTGACGTTGAAGCTGCTCGATAATCAGCTTTGTCCATGGTAGGATGTCAAGAATGATCTAAAGAGCTTCGCTAGGCGTTGTTCGCAGAGAGTCACTTATGCTGATCATACTAGATCGGTAGAATTTAGTCAACAAGTTTCGGTTTGACGCCTTGCTCGAGGCTGGCCATCATCTGCCAACAGTATCATCGCGGTATTAATCCATCTGCATATTTTGGGGGCGAATCTCTATTTTTTGCCAATGGCTCTCTTGCACGTATATAATGAAATGCACTCTTGCTTTTGGCGTTGAATGGCGTCTACACATTTGGTGTGCCAGGTATAGGCGCACACCATTTGGTTCTGGTTAGTTTAACGGTGGTATTTTGTATCATTTTATCAGAATTGACACTCATAAGCATATGCCGCAATCTTTCAGCTCCCCCACGTTTTGTCTCTTAATGACGAGTTTACTATTACATTCCATTCATTAACCCTTTGTGTATGCGTGTTGATGGCCACGTATGCGGTTGCTATCAATAGTAGTGCTAAATTGCTAATTATCCTCTCTAGGGTCTTAAGTACGAAAGGCTGGTAGGTCTAAAATCCTTTGGCTCGTAATGAGAAACATTCGCTGCCAACTACCTCCACAAATTTGAGGAGAGGGTTGGCCCGAATACTTTTGGAGGTGTATTGCTACAATAGTTGTAAGTTCATAATTATGTTGTATTTTTATTTTATTATTTGTATGTCACTTACGTATTTGCGACCCCTTGTCAATTTAAATTTTCATTTACATATTTATATATTTTGTATTTATAGAAGTGCGTAACCGCAAATGCAATTAAAAACAAATAATCTCAGAAGTTTTCCCCACTGGTATTATATTTTCTGACACCACACAATAATTTATGTAAAATTGTTGTTGTTGTCACTATCTTCAACGTTTAACTTTGCAAATAAAGTTTAAATTGGATTTAATTGGATTAAATAAACTTGAGCGTGTAATTATGAAGAAAGTGGATGCCGAAGTGTTGAGAGTTGAAACAAAAAATCGGAATAAATAGCAAAACTTAATTAGAAATATGCCTTTTCATGGAAAGTGTATAAATTTGTACGCTGGTAAATTTAACAAGAAATACTCTTAGAACCATCTAGTGTAAAATAGAACATACAATTTCCGCCTTTAAATATGCAAATCTTAAGGATATGAGATGCAGTCAGAAATACAAATTTTACAAAACGATAGCCATGTTGCCAACATAGTACTAAATATTGCATAGTTATAGGCACACTTGATATTATATTCTACATTTTTAAAGATAAAATGAAGCCCGATAGCTTTCGGGTTTAAAATAAATTACAGCTATGGCTGGTGCTGCAACTTGAGCCAGATGAAATTCACACTATATTTTTAGGAAAATCGTAATTTATTTGCAGTTTTTGGGATCGCTGGTTTATTGCGTACTTGATGACGGATAATTTTCTACTTTGTACTCTGCTGGTTTGTTGCATACTAGCAGGCGGAAAATGCCCTTTAATAAAATCTACAGTCATTCACATTCCCATTCACATTCGTGCACCGAAATAATCCTGAAAACAGTTCTAAATGATCGGGAGCTAGCCTCGAAATATTAACTACCGAAATTATACCGAAATTTTAACGAAAAAGTACGAAAATGATCCTGTAATAAATCTGAGATGACGCGAGAAAGGGGGAAGGGGGTGGGAGCAAAACTATCGTTGAGATATCGTTTTGTTATTAGCTTGTTATCGCCGTTTCACCGGTTTCTTATTTCCGGATCATTCAGAACTCTTTTCGGGATTACTCACAAATAGTATTAGGCACTTTTTCGAGATTATTTTCTGAATCATTTCGTGTTTGTTTCAGGATAGTTTCGATACTATTTTGGAATGATTTCGTCGTTCTTTCGGGACTATATTTCGTAAGCGTTATAATTTTATAATCATTTCGCCGCTATTGTTTATAATGTTTAATCGGGAGTATTTGAAGGACTCTTTTGTTTATTAATGGATTACTTCGGGAACATTTCGGATAAGGCTGATATTGAAATTATTTTGAGAACATTTGGAGATTGTTTAAAAGATATTTTTAGAACTATTATTGGACTATGTCAAATTTATTTGGCACTGCTTTGTTATTGTTGTGCGCTTTTTTTAATAGTTTCACGGATAATTTCGCCACTATTTTAGGACAACTACGAAATGTTCTTAAGAATAATTTAAAAACCATTTTAGGATTGTTTTAATAAGCTACAAGCTTTAAACTTGGAATATATTTCAGAACCCGATGACAAAGCAATAATACAACTCCGATGGCGGCGCATTGATCGATATATTTCAAAAAATCGTATTTGTGGTGCGATTTGGTTTATTTTTGGAACACATAATACATACATGCATAGAAAGCGACCTATGAAAAAAATCGCCGCTAGGTGGCGCAAAGATCGAGTTATTCAAAAAATCGTATTTGTGGTTCGATTTGGTTCATATTTGGAACACGTAATAATACATGAATAGAAAGCGACCTATGAAAAAAATCGCCTCTAGGTGGCGTAAGGATTGAGATATTAAAAATACTCGTATTTGTGGTCCGATTTGGCTCATATTTGAAACACATAATACATACAGAATAGAAAGAGACCCATGAAAAAATTGCTGCTAGGTGGCGCAAGGATCGAGATATTCAACAAATCGTATTTGCGGGCCGATTTCGTTCACATTTGGAATACGTAATAATACATGAATAGAAAGCGACCTATGAAAAAAAATCGCCTCTACGTCTTGCAGGGTAGCAAGATCTTTCTGTCCGAAAGTGGATGGCAGGAGGTCTGCTGAAATAATTGGGTTCACTAAGGCTCACCTAGCAATGGTCTTTGGGGTTTTGACAGGGCACTGTCCTACGGGTATCCATGCGGTACGTCTCAATATATTGGAAACTCCATCCTGCTGCAGCTGTATGGAGGATGATGAGGTGGAATCACCAAATCACTTTTATGCTTGATTGTCCAGCTTTTGCTAGAACTAGGCGAAAGTATTTCGGTCGCGACTCACTTGGATCTCCCGAGAAGCTATCCAAGGTTGAGTTTGGGATCATTCGGAACTTTATCGTTGCTACCCAACGATTCTCTAAATAGTTATATCTACGTCACCGTTATTTAATTTATTATATGTGGTATCACAACGGACCTTCATGTTGTCCAAGTGAGCTTCCCCTATCAGGGAAGCTACCACTCAACCTAACCTAACCTACATACAGTCCTATAGAAGTGACATCAAAATACTTTGGAGTTCGAGTAGGGACAAACATACGTGGCGCATAATCGAGTAATGTCTTTGGAAGTATTATGTTTTGAGGACTTAGATTGTAAGAAATTGTCAGGAAAGAATCCTTGTAATAATGAGTCACTAAATGAACTAAATAGAATGAGAAATAATACGCAATTAAATAAAGACTAAAAACTTAAAAAAATAAAATAAAAATTAAAAAAAATTTTTTAAGTTAAACGATTTTATTGAAAACAATACTTACATGAAGTAATAATATACTAAAAGCTAGAAAATAATTCGGTAGGTCCTAGGTAGTAGTCATCACACTCCTCATCAATCTAGGGCGTTGATCAGACAATTAAATAAAAGCGTTGGACGCGTCCAAATTTCTATCGATAGTCATATATAACACCAACTACACCTTAATGAGGTTATACTACGCCTCACATTTTTAGAAACTTCATGCGCCCAACGCTTTTATTTAATTGTCTGATCAATGCCCTAGATTGATGCGGAGTGTGATGACTAGTACCTAGGACCTACCTAATTATTTTCTAGCTTTTAGTAGTATTATTACTTCATGTAAGTATTGTTTTCAATAAAACCGTTTAACTTAAAAATTTTGTTTTAAAATTATCTTATTTATATTGAAGTCTTATCGGTTTCATAATAAAATGATGAGTTGCCGAAACAAATCGAAAACATGCCGATAACTCATCGGCAGCACTTTGATAACAAACCGATGAGATTTTAATAACAAATCAATAACTTTTTGATAGCAAATCTATAGCTTTCGATAACAAGTCGATAAAAAATGGTAGCACTCCGATAGTAAGTTGATAACAAATCGATAACTTCCAAATACATGTTGCTAAAAAATTGTTAATACTCCCCTAATAAGTTGACAACTTTGCTATAAATTTTGCAGTAATAAATCGACAAGTGTTCACTTTGATAACAAATCGATAACATGTGGCAGCAAATCGTCCATTTTTCGATAAAGAAGTGATAATTCGTTGATAATGGGTCGACAATTCTGCGATAACATTACTTATAGGTAAGAAATTTATAATATTTTTATAACCAATCAATAACTTGTATATAGCATGCGGTTCGGTCTCGGTGTCGAGTTAGGGCTTGACTTCGGCTTTGATTTTTAATCATTCGTGTTTGCACTTTAATTTTGCTTATACCAACTCAACTCCGTAAATAACACCTACACTACCATTTACATTGAGGATTCCTCCATGCAGTGAGCAAAGATGTTTGCACATACAAAAAATATATGCCATCGAGTTTTCAAATACTGTCTTTAGTGCACCTTAAACTCATACGACAGCAGTTAAAATTTCTATGTACTCAACTGAAACACTGCTTGAGATCATATTGATGCAATATGGCTGTATTGTACCAGCTTATTGTTGTCCACCTGTTGGCCATGTTCAGCCAAAAGATAAACAATAATTGCAAATGTATGTAGTTTAGCTAGTGACAATACCAATATTGAAATGCAAGTAAATCAATATATGTATGTGTGTATTTAGATTTCAACCAACATACATACTTGTCATACATACAAATATATAGAAACATACACGACGAGTATACGTCTATTGCTTCACAACACAACATCATTTAACTGCTGCTTGTTAGTTAGCACGGTATAACAGACTGGCAATGATGGTGCACCATGGCGTATACTTGACGTACGATGACCGGTTTTAAAATCCGTGCTTGTGCCCACCTGTTTCGTATTTTACTGATTTCTATTATATAAATTCATTATTAAAAATAGATAATTTATCAACGCGAGGCCAAAGTGTTGAAATAACATATTTATTTTTCGCGGACCTTCAAATTATTGTCTTAATTGAATAGATGACATTGTTATGTACATACTTATACTCAGTTGAGCAGAGCTCACAGAGTATATTAACTTTGATTGGATAACGGTTGGTTGTACAGGTATAAAGGAATCGAAATAGATATAGACTTCCATATATCAAAATCATCAGTATCGAAAAAAAATTTGATTCAGCCATGTCCGTCCGTCCGTCCATCCGTTAACACGATAATTTGAGTAAATTTTGAGGTATCTTTATGAAATTTGGTATGTAGGTTCCTGGACACTCATCTCAGATCGCTATTTAAAATGAACGATATCGGACGATAACCAATCCCCACTTTTTCGATATCGAAAATTTCGAAAAACCGAAAAAGCGCGATAATTCATTACCAAAGACGGATAAAGCGCTGAAACTTGGTAGGGGAGTTGAACTTATGACGCAGAATAGAAAAATAGTAAAATTTTGGATAGTGGGCGTGGCACCGCCCTCTTTTAAAAGAAGGTAATTTAAAAGCTTTGCAAGCTGTAATTTGGCAGCGGTTGAAGATATCATGATGAAATTTGGCAGGAACGTTACTCCTATTACTATATGTATGCTTAATAAAAATTAGCAAAATCGGAGAACGACCACGCCCACTTTAAATAAAAAAATTTTTTAAGTCAAATTTCAACAAACTATTTAATATCTTTACAGTATATCAGTAAATTATGTCAACATTCAACTCCAGTAAGGATACGGTGCAACAAAATACATAAATAAAATAAAATTTCAAAATGGGCGTGGCTCCGCCTCTTTTCATTTAATTTGTCTAGGATACTTTTAATGCCATTAGTCGAACAAAAATTTACCAATCCTTGTGAAATTTGGTAGGGTATTAGAATCTAGGACGATGACTGTTTTCTGTGAAAATGGGCGAAATCGGTTGAAGTCACGCCCAGTTTTTATACACAGTCGACCGTCTGTCCTTCCGCTCGGCCCTTAACACGATAACTAAGGCAAAAATCGAACTCGCTTTGTATTGGTATAAAAAATAGCCGAAATCCGACTATGAACACGCCCACTTTTTCGATATCGAAAATTACGAAAAATGAAATAAAAATGGCAAAATTCTATACCAAATACGAAAAAAGGGATGAACCATGGTAATTGGATTGGTTTACTGACGCAAAATATAACTTTAGAAAAAACTTTGTAAAATGGGTGTGACACCTACCATATTAAATAGAACAATATGAAAAAGTTTTGCAGGACGAAATCATAAGCCCTTGGAATCTTGGCAGAAATACTATTCGTGGTATTACATATATAAATAAATTAGCGGTACCCGCCAGATGATGTTCTGGGTCACCCTGGTCTACATTTGGACGATATCTCGAAAACGCCCTCACATATATAACTACCACCACTCCCTTTTAAACCCCTCATTAATACCTTAAATTTGATACCTATATCGTACAAACACATCACAGAGTCACCCCTGGTCCACCTTTATGGTGATATCTCGAAAAGGCGTCCACCTATAGAACTAAGGCCCACTCCCTTTTAAAATACTCATTAGCACCTTTCATTTGATACCCATATCATATAAACAAATTCTATAGTCACTCGTGGTCCATCTTTATGGCGATTACTCTAAAAGGCGCCCACCTATAGAACTAAGGCCACTCCCTTTTAAAATACTTACTAACACCTTTCATTTGATATCCATATCGTACAAACAAATTCTAGAGTCACCCCTGGTCCACCTTTATGGCGATATCCCTAAATGGCGTCCACCTATAGAACTATGGCCCACTCCCTCTTAAAATACTCTTTAATACCTTACATTTGATACACATGTCATACAAACAGATTCCAGGGTTACCCTAGGTTAATTTTCCTACATGGTGATTTTCCCTTATTTGGTCTCCATAGCTCTCAGCTGAGTATGTATTGGTTCATATGTGAGCTGTGTGTGATAGATAGTGAGCTAAAACTTTTTTAATCCTAGAAGTGAGTGTTTTTCGTATAACAAACGAATGACATTTTTGGCAGCCCACGCAATAAAAATACAAATAGAAATAGATCGACAATAGAAATAGATTACAATAATGATATTATTATAATAACGAGCAATTTATAAACTAGAAATTTTCCTGTAGGCATTTAAGCCGGATGTGGGCTTGTTTCAATATGTGGAGCGCTGTAAAAATTTATCTTTTAATTAATAAATGCTAAATGTGGCTTTGTGCAATATACAAGAACAAAGCAATTGATTTTTTTTTCCAATTCGAGTATTCAATTCATTTGGCTGAATATTACAATTTCTAAATCAAACACATATTATTGATGTTTGGTTTCTGCAAATATTAGTTTAATTTAGCATTCAAAATCTATGACTAGCAGCCGGGTGAGTGTGTTCAAGGACTTTTCTCGTAATAACATTCAGAATTTCGGTAACTTCACTTGAACGTGAAAATTGTATAATTTTTTTTCAAGGTTAAACAAATTTAATGAGTTATTATTACTCTAATTCTAAAGTCCTAATTTTAATAAATGAAGCAAAGTTGTGATTGATTTAATGCAATGTTTGCATGACTGATAATTGATTAATCAATGATAGCCGGGGCGTATGACTAACAACTTGTGGACGTTAGAGTGTTTTTTTTGGTGACTTTCTATTATTTCAAACCATTCTCGAAACAAAATAAAAAATTTTTAAAATTGAGATTTTAAACGTCACTGTAACCTTATGTGAGAACAATGTAAGAGGTAGACCTTATATGAGTGAAATCACACAGCAAATTAAGGCAAGGTAAAGGAGTGTTATATATTTGTTATCGAATTGCTAACGGTTTTGTACATGAGTGTGTTACCCATTTTCTATCGAAGAGCTATCAGTGGTTATCGAAGAGGTATATACGAGCGCCCCAAAGTGAATCGGCTAATTGGACCTTACCACAGACTAGATGGTGAATGAGGACAAATCGAGTTACCTGCAGTGATCAATCAAAGAGTTTTATCAACAATTTATCGAAAAGTTACGCATCGAATTTCACGAGAACTTGGTACTAACATCTTCTTTTATTCAAATATCTACAACAGAGCCAATCCAGCGAAATGTGATCTGTCCCACACGTCACGCGCTAGATAAGGCTTGAATTATTTCTTTGTAAATATACAATTTGGGCCATACAATATTAAATAAAAATGGCCTCGAGCTCGACAATTTACAAACATTTTTACAAACTAAAGGCCAAAAAACCAACAAAAGAAATTAAATATACAATTTGGGTTAAAGTACAAATAAGATCTTAGCTTTTCTTTGAAGCACATGGTTTAATCAAATTTGAAAAGGTGTTAATAGTTTGTCTAAAATTGGAAAGTGAAGTCATCCACTTGCTTAGTTAGAGGTTATAGATAGTGATTTCGCAGTCACATTCGTCACTTTTGGAAACTGATAATTTTTCATGCAATTTACGAACGTAAGTTTCATGCACTCAGAAAAACTTGAATGAAATGGCACTTAAGAAATTTTTTCCTCTTCGCATGGCCAAAATTTCTTCAAAATGAGGAAAATTTCCTCAATTTGAAGAATTTTTCCTTATTTTAAAGAAATTTGGTCATGCGAATGAGGAAAAAATTCTTAAGTGCCATTTCTTTCCCATTTTTCTTCAATCGGGAGAAATTTTTTTCTGAGTGTATATCAACAGCTTTATATCAATTCTTGATTTTAAATAGTTAATGAGAAATTACTTAAAATTTGAATGAAATTGCTGTCACGTTGGATTATCTCAACAGTAAAAAGTTTGAGCAGTTTTTTTTAAATGCGGGTAAAAAGTACACGTTTTATATGAAAAAAAAATTGATTTATTATTGAGTAAAGGATTTTGTACATTTAAAATTTTATATATTTCACAACAATGCCGTTGTTAGCAGTTCCGCAAATGTTCACGTCTTACGCCATTCATATGTTAGTATATATACTGTATAATATACACACATAAATGCGTACTATTAAGAAGTTAGATGTATGTAGGTCTCATACTTCAACACAATGAATTATTAAATCAAAATGCTTTGTATTTATCACGCGCCGAATGCTAGACATACACATACATACGCACATAGTTGCATATCGTAATAGAAGCTTTCATCTTAGTAGTATTTTGACCAATGACTTTTTGCGAATAAATCTTATGCATTGAATGTAAGACAACTTAACACACCGATAGACATTTGAGGTTACCAACACTCAGACATGACATGGCTATACAAATTCTATATAATAACTGATTAATGGCATTTAATAGTGGCACTTATTTTTAAGAAACATAAGAATTGTTTATCATAAAAAGATCATCTAGCCAATGAAGCAATTCAATCGCTGCACAAATGTGTATTGCACTTTAGAAAAAAATACTTAAAAATTTAATTTAATTTGAAATAAAATGCGAAATTGAAATTGCATGCTCTATTGCAATTCTACATTGCGTTTTATTGTGTTTACAATAAAAAATAATAAACATGATAAATAATAAAGTGTCTGCGCTGAGTTTTGTCCTTCGAAAATGATTAAGCAAATAATGCGTTAGTGGCGGGAAATTAAATTGAAAAACGTGAAAAAAAACTAAATTTATTAAACATATTTATAACAAAAATTTACATTTCTAGTGCTTTAATCAAAATTTCTTTTCAACGCCTGTAATTTACCATGCTACAAGTGCCATCCTCTGTTACCTATACTAAGATCTGAAAGTATTTAAAGTTTAGCTACATTCAACTCAGATGTTTACCAGTACTAGACTCTACTTATTTTACTGCATACCTACTCATTACCTTCCTTGTGGAGCTGGTTCAACATAGCTAAATTAATGTCTGATATGAACGCTTTATATCAGCCATAATAAGAGCTCCAGAACATCAATGTTGCACACCATAAGCGTATTAAACAGAAGAGGCTACCTACGACTATTTATTTGGTTGGTTCTTTGCTGTGCTGCTCATCCGAGAGACCTGACCTGGCCGTTCATATTATGTCTATTATATTCTGATCGTAAATAGGCTATGCTTGTTTGGTAATCTTACAGGTGCCCGCATATTGAAATGCGGGTTTCTTGAATTTTTATGTAAGTCTCGTTTTATGACGCACTGTAACTGCCTCAGTGATCTCTGCCGATGACCTGGCTGCACGTTGATAGATTCATCTGATTTTTCATTGCCTAACAAAATCTCATTCTGCAGCTATCAAACGCATAAGTGACTTTAAAGGCGTATTCAACGACATGAATGCCGCTTGACTCTCTGAGTATATGCGTGTTTACCGACCAGTTACAAGATTTAAACACAGGAAGCAATTAGCCCTCGATATTCCTAGTACATCCCTAAAGATTCTAGTGGAGTTACCGAGACGGAGAGAGAGCGCAACTTTAAACTGTTTGATAAAGACCCCGACATCAACACCACAGTTCATCTTAGGCCTGTTTGCAAAGAGCGAGATTGCGCCCTCCTTATATACTATATTAGCTGAAACTTCATCATTAAGTTCTTATGAATGTTTATTATGGGGGAACATGCTAAGGATTACTATAGCGAAACTTTTTTCGTTTCAGCATCAAGACCAGAGGTACGTATGGGAAAGTGCAAACACTTCTAATTTTTGAGTGATCCATGATGCAGGCTCACATCGTTAAGATGCTGACCAATGTAGCTGATGAGCGTATGTGAATATCAAGGATTTTTTATTTTGTTAAAGTACATGTGATAGTATGTGTCGTTTGACCGAGGTGTAAAGCCTCATCATAATGTTGTGTCTTTAGGCCCCAGTTTCTAGTACTCCATTTCTTGCAGAGTAAAAACCAATGATTGGCTTCTCCACTCTTCATCACCGTTTACCGTGCTGTCTGCTTCGACGCCTAGGTACTTTCCTTTCGTGGAAAGAAGAGCTCAAAGTCATTACCTTTATTGACAAGCCTTCAGCCCGCTACATAACCTTGACAATTGTGCTGGTTTCTATGTTGATGAAGGCTCACCTCTATGTTTGAAGGGAATCTGAAGAAGAGTTATCTGTACGGAGCCAGTGAGCTTATGGTTGCAGTTATGTGATCGTCGCTCACATAAATATGCATGCAGGGCTTTAGAAAGATTTGGTTCTGCGAGTGCTAACGATGTTCACAAGGCTCTCAAGAAAATTCACAATTTTAGTACGTGCATAGTTTCGCTTTGCACATAAAAATCACCGTAGATCCTTCTAGCCTTGTGGTAAAAGGATAAAGCAGCGCTATATACCCTCGGCAGCTAGAGGACAATTGGATCCCCAATATTTTGTGCTTTTGAAGCACTACCATGGTGACGTCGTCGAAATTTTTTAATTAGTTTTTGTCAAATTTCGTGAATTAAATTAATACCATTATGCCCGATACTTTTAGAAAAAATTTCAATTAATTTTGGATCTGAAACTGTACAAATCAATTCAGCGAAGTTTTCGCGAAATTTCGAAAATACGAGAACATTTTCCAAAAATTTCGAAGTATTTATGAGTATGCAGTTTTGTAGCCCATCCATTTTAGTCCAACAAAGTTCAAACTATAGGTCTCTCAAACTTCGCATTGATTTTTGACAATTTTTTTTCCAAGGAGTGTTTTGTATTTTACTTCTACAAAGTGTGAAATTTATTATTTATGACAAAAAATACGAATTTATTTGACGAAATTTGAGAAAATTTGCCTTTGATATTTTTCTGTTCGCAGCTATGTATATACAGAGAATGCTAACCAAATCTCTTCCCTGTCAATAATCGAATCTAGAATGTTCTCCGAGGTTTGAAAACGCCTGCATAGAGATTATTATCTGTCACTTAGAGTATGGTGTCCAGGGAAGTTCGTGTTCGTAAGGGTTTCTAGGAAACCCTTGGTTATTTTAGTAGATCGCTTTGTAAATTTTTGCTAGAAAAATTATTTAAAATTTTCATTATTTTTAATTGAAATACTAAAACTATTTGGGTCTCTGGGTTTATCATTCGAACGTTGTCTCTAGCCAGTGTTGACCGCTTTACATACTTTGAGCATAAATTGAGGGACTTTCTCAAGTGGCGCGTGTAGCTTAACTAATTTTATATATGAGACCTCTTGAAAAAGGCAAGTGACCTTATTCTTTATACGAAAATTAAATTTCAAAAGAAATCATAAATAACATCACTTTTACTAAAAAGGACATAATTCAAAGAATAAACATTTTTAGCATTAAAGTACGCACACACACTTAAGTTTTCCAAATTAAGATGAAACAAGTAAGGAAGGCTAAGCTCGTGTGTAACCGAACATTACATACTCAGCTGAGAGCTTTGGAGACAAAATAAGGGAAAATCACCAAGTAGGAAAATGAACCTAGGGTAAGCCTGGAATGTGTTTGTATGACATGGGTATCAAATGGAAGGTATTAAAGAGTATTTTAAAAGGAGCCGGCCATAGTTCTAAAGAGTGTGTTTGTACGATATGGGTATCAATTAAAGGTATTAATGAGGGGTTTAAAAGGAAGTGGCCCTTAGTTGTATATGTGAAGGCGTTTTGAGATATCGACCAAAATGTGGACCAGGGTGACCCAGAACATCATCTGTCGGGTACCGCTAATTTATTTATATATGTGATACCACGAACAGTATTCCTGCCAAGATTCCAAGGGCTTTTGATTGCGCCCTGCAGAACTTTTTAATTTTTTTCTACTTAATATGTTACAATGTTTTTCCTAAAGTTATTTTTTGCGTCAATAAACCAATCAATTACCATGTTTCATCCCTTTTTTCATATTTGGTATAGAATTATGGCATTTTTTTCATTTTTTGTAATTTTCGATTTCGAAAAAGTGGGCGCGGTTATAGTCGGATTTCGGCCATTTTTTGTACCAAGATAAAGTGAGTTTAGATAAGTATGTGGACTGAGTTTAGTACAGATATATCGGTTTTTGCTCAAGTTATCGTTTTAACGGCCGAGCGGAAGGACAGACGGTCGACTGTGTATAAAAACTGGGCGTGGCTTCAACCGATTTCGCCCATTTTCACAGAAAACAGTTACCGTCATAGAGTCTATGCCTCTACCAATTTCAGAAGGATTGGTAAATTTTTGTTCGACTTATGGCATTAAAAGTATTCTAGACAAACTAAATGAAAAAGGGCGGAACCACGCCCATTTTGAAATTTTCTTTTATTTTTGTATTTTGTTGCACCATATCATTACTGGAGTTGAATGTTGACATAATTTACTTATATACAGTAAAGATATTCAATTTTTTGTTAAAATTTGACTTTAAAAAATTTTTTTTTAAAAGTGGGCGTGTTCTTCATCCGATTTTTCTAATTTTTATTTAGCAAATATATAGTAATAGTAGTAACGTCCTGCCAAATTTCATCATGAATCTCAGACTGCCAAATTACAGCTTGCAAAACTTTTAAATTACCTTCTTTTAAAAGTGGGCGGTGCCACGCCCATTGTCCAAAATTTTACTAATTTTCTATTCTGCGTCATAAGGTCAACCCACCTACCAAGTTCCATCGCTTTATCCGTCTTTGGCAATGAATTATCGCATTTTTTCGGTTTTTCGAAATTTTCGATATCGAAAAAGTGGGCGTGGTTATAGTCCGATATCGTTCATTTTAAATAGCGATCTGAGATGAGTGCCCAGGAACCTACATACCAAATTTCATCAAGATACCTCAAAATATACTCAAGTTATCGTGTTAACGGACGACGGACGGACGACGACATGGCTCAATCAAATTTTTTTTCGATACTGATGACTTTTGATATATGGAAGTCTATATCTATCTCGATTCCTTTATACCTGTACAACCAACCGTTATCCAATCAAGTTAATATACTCTGTGAGCTCTGCTCAACTGAGTATAAAAACATGCAAAAGGTACTACAATCTAAAATTTCAACGTAGGGTTATTCCTAAAAGGAAACAGTTATAAAAAATATGTATTTCTGTGTAAACGATTGTCCCACTTCAGTTAGAAAATGTTGACAAAAAATTTAACTCAATGACGCAAGAATAGTTACCATTTTCTATTTAAAAGTCTTATGCATACCCAAGGGAAGATAAATGCAACAAAGCTGGCAAGCCAAGTGAATTTAATTAATGTTACTATTTTTGAAATATTACAGTTTATGCAAATCACATACATACATACTACGTGGAAGCGAAGGACATTTCTTTTTGTGTGTATTGGAATTTCAACCACTTTTCATATGCGCATTTGCATTTTGCGCTTTTGTATGTGTTTAAATATGTTTGTAGTGTTTTTGGTATTTGCGAAAAGGGCGCAGTTAGAATCTAGCTAAAACAAAAGCTATTGTATTTTGTGTGGAAAAGCAACAAGTGAAGCAACAAGTTGGCAAAATACGATTGCTAACTATTAAATATTCTGTGGGTTGTTCAGCAAGAGGATTTGTACATGCACTCACACATGCACAAAGACTCACTGAGTACAAACAAAAAGCAAAAGCTGCGATGACATATAGATAGTGAAAGCAAGGTATGATTCGTTGCCAAGGACGCTTAAAAAGGCAAGTGCACAAAATTACGTTCTTAGTTTGGGTGGTATTGATGGAATTATTTAAGAGCAATTTCGAAGTAGCTCAAACATTCTCGCAACGCTCATAATTAAGGAGTCCGAAATGAGTTCAAAACATGTATTAAATATAGAAATCAGAAATGTGATTATGTGGGAGTCTTTTATGACTCCAATATGATGCAAATTGTGAGCCGTATGCTCAGAATGTACATATATACCAAAAAGCAAGCTTGGAACAAATTTTCATATCTTATAATGGAAATTTTTCAATTTCATTTGGAAATAAATATGCAATAATTGCGGATAAACAAGCGTGATATCGTATCCGTCAACTGCCTGACAGAATGTTCAAGAGGCTACTTTTCTAGCGTTTTGGGTGCTCAATATGGCGGCGCAAAGGGCGGTTATTTTCCAGCTGGTGATAGAAAGAGATACAGAATGAGACCACGATAGTATATTAAAAATCAGGTGATTGGTTCTTTGTAATTTTGCTGTCTATGCAGAAGTTAACACACTTGTCTTATCCACAAGTATGCAATATTTGTATGCGAACTGTAACAGTCATAAATGGCTCCGCAAAGCTTCAGAGAGTTTTATCGGAGCGCAAAAGGTGTCGAAAATGAGCTGTTTATGTCGCAAATATGTGTCTTATATATAATAATATTAAGGCTCCCATCATCATATATGAAGCTGAGCTCATATCGGACGATCATCACCAGAAGAGAACTGCTTTCATATCTGTATCCTAAATGAGCTCATATTGGCAAACATTCGTAGCTGGATTGTGATGTTTCTAAATTTTTCACATATGCAACAATGTTCAGTATAACAAATTAGGCGCTCCTAAAGAATATGTACCGATTTCTTGCCGTTCTAACACCTCGATAAGTACATATGTACATGGTTAATGATGGCGTGAAACTTGAACTAGTATTTATGTATATGAAAACTTCACTTCAGTACTAGTTATACTCAAATCTCTAGGGATGCGCAAGTACGCAAAAAACTAAGTATGCATGCATAGAAAACAAACAGACACCTTATGTCCCAAGAGGGAATATTTGCAACAAAAAAGGTAATACATATACAGCAGCGTGCACGAAAATAGCATTGGCAAGTTTATCAAATGTTGGCCACTAAGTTCTGATATTTGTCATAATGACAAATTTCTCCCATGAATTTGTAACTATATATAGATTTTGTACAGTTTTTTTTGCGAAATGGGGTTTTCCAAACGAAGATCACACAACTTTATTTTTATATCAAGAAATTCGAAAAAAAATATTCAAAAATTAATGCGAGTTTTGAGAGACCAATAAATAGTACCTTGCTAGACTAAACTGATTGTCTACACATATACAACTCTGAGCCTAATGCTTTTGAGGATATAATAGTCAACAGTATATAAGTAAACGAATGCTGTAAATTAGATGAGGCTTCCAGAATGGGATAACTTATAACACGGGAGATATTTACAAACCTCCAGGTGAGGACACTCTCGCTCCGCAGAGTATAAAAGCCGATATAAAGTCTGTTGAGGCGATGAGTTTCCATGATTCGATTCACACGGATTGCTTCGTTATTTTGTTTATTTAATATGTTATCGGCGCTGAACAAGCGGAGCAGCAGCATCAGGGGATACTATTGTTTAGTTACGCATTTTAAAATAACATACCTTACAAGAAAACTTGATTTTAAAGCTTTTAAATGTTACTCTCATGTAATAAAATAATATTTTTATAGCGTGAATTCGTCTCTGCTGCATTGCTCGTTTATCAACGACTAAACCAGTATCATAACGATGATAGTACTTTTACCAAAGAGGATAAATATAATAAGAGACGTCACTCGTTACTTGAAGCCATTTGCTAAATGTTTTCTTCGAGGTAGTCGCTGGGTTTTTTTTCCTGGCGAGATGTGCATAAAATGTCTTCTATACATTTTCGTGGGGTACATGTGTTTATTTTTCCGACTGTATTTACGCTGGCTGCACCTCACCCATCGCAAATATCGCATCACGGTTGAGTAATTGCTTTAAGAATTTAAAACGTTTCGATAATTTTTCTATAACAAATTCTCTGAATTAACTGATAAGATCAAAAATATGCAGTTGAATATGATATGAATGCTTCGCATCGTTCGATATACATCATACTTTTCGAATGTACCGAGAAATGGTGTGCGTTGAACTCTTCAAACATTTGTGTTAGATAGACAAAATGTTAATCCATCGGTCGCCCAGCGCATTATTGATTTAACCTCTACATGTATTAAATAATCATTTTTCCAGTTCAGAGGGCGATTTTTATGACAAACCGAGGGGGTACCAATGGGTTTAAGTATAGTCCCTTTCTATGCAATTTGTTCATGAAAACAGTTGAAAGAACAACTAATTCACAGCTCTCTATTCCCACGTTTTTATTGCCGATATGTTGACGATTGTTTTGTTATTATTGAGAGAGACAAAATCGAGCAAACTCTCAATCTATTTAATTCAAAAATAACGCTATCCACTTTACGTGTGAATACGAATCAAATAACGAGCTTCCATTTTTGGACCTAAAATCAAACACAATGTCGATGGAGCTATCGAATTCGATAAACGTTCCCACTCAGTTATGCGGCATACAAAAAAGAAAGAGATAACATTGTGAGCATTGCAGAAACAATGGATATAGCTCTAACAGTATAGAGCAGATAATTAAAGAGCACCACAACGAAAAGAGCGAAGGGAGAGTAGCTCATTTTTGATACGTTGGACGTTGAAAACAAAAAGACAAGCATGACCTACGACTCTAATTATTTTAAACGATTTACAAAATGCTATAGACAAATAAATGTGAATTTGGCACCTAAACAACAACAAAATTAAAATCATTACTTACATCCACCAAAAGACAAATGCGAAATTTTTGACAAACCGCGTTTATTCAATCACTTGCTCCCAGAAAAACGACAACGGGAATATATGCGGCGCAAAGTACATCGGCCAATCGACCGCACTGTACGAATCAGATTACGGGAGCACCTA
Source organism: Eurosta solidaginis (assembly GCA_029619165.1). Lineage (NCBI taxonomy): Eukaryota > Metazoa > Arthropoda > Insecta > Diptera > Tephritidae > Eurosta > Eurosta solidaginis. The sequence continues at coordinate 4,175 of JARSSU010044359.1, read as the reverse complement.
AAATATATTCAGAATATTGACCCGAGAAGTGGAATCGCTGAACATACTTTAGCGAATGAGCATTCAATAAGTGAGGACGATTGCCAGTTAATTAAGTCGGAATGTAATATTAAAAAATTAAACATTTTAGAATCTCTACATATATATGTAAACAAAAATGATTCTGTAAATCGTGATACAGGCCTACTGTACTCGAGTCTCTTCACAGCATTCCAGTAAACTTAGATTATTCCATATATTGTTATTACATATTACATACATATGTACATAATTACTTTTGTATTTTGTTGTTGTTGTTTAAACTCTCTTTTTATTATTTTCGCATTGCATTAGCTTTTAAAATTTGAATGTTTGATTTGCATAGGTATACTTTGTTTATATTTGTAGACAATGGTTAGTTGATAACTAGCAACTGATGATGAACGTCGCGAGTGTCGAAACAATTGTTTTGCCAAATAAAGCAATAATATATATGCAGGAATGGTTCTGAAGGGCTGCGGATTTATTCATAATCTTTACTTTACTTTAAAACTACTGTTGTATCTATGTGTTTTGATTGTATAAAATCGTCACGTTAGTTTTTGGAATACTTGTAGAATTTTTTCAGTTGTAACGAATATTAAAAAACTGATCGTACACACATCGAGAGAAATGATCACATTCACAAAATAATTTTAAATAAATTTTAAAATACTTATATACCAATAAAATATTTGAATGTTTATATAACCTACTAATTTAATTCAATAAATTATATCTTATTTTAAATTAAAACAACGTTTAATCTACATATATATTGTAACGAATGTTAGCAGCACTGAGCGATGCTATCGTCTCTAAGCCGATGCTAACCAGCGACGTGAATGCACATCAATAATTCAATCATTATGTATCTACATAAACGAATAAATAATTGCGTCTACACATATGTACGTATACGAACATCGGAGCGGCAATGCACAAATACATGCATATATCTTATCTGAGTTGTCACAAGAGAGAGCAATAATTTGTGCACGTAGTTGTGGCTGGCGATTTTGTAGCCGAACTAACTAGTAACTTCTGGAAATCGAAGAGCCTAGAAGTATGCAGCGTAAACTATAAAAGCGGGGCAGGCGAGTAAGAAGTAATTCAGTTTGATTTGAGATTTCGATTAAGCGCTATCTAGCGAGCTATAGCAGAATTATTTTGAATAGTAGAGTTTCATTTGAGCTATCAATCAGTTTGGTTATTAAGCTTGCTATTCGTTGCAAAGTATAAGTGTTATTGTGAAGTACTGTAATAAAGGCCATTTTTCAATTATTCAATATTGGAGTTATTTATTCAACAGTTTAGCGATACGAACTTAGCAGAGGGTTGCAAATAAGAGGATTTGCAAGCAATTTCGTTACAATTGGTGTCAGAAGAGGAATTGTTGAATAAATTCCAGAGGACAACAAGGACATGGCAAAGTTCAGTGAATTGAAGATCCAGCAACTAAAGAAGGAGTTGGAGAGCCGTGGATTGAATACAAGCGGCGTTAAACTTGAACTTCAAGCACGGCTACGAGAGGCATTGGATGCGGAAGGAATTGATGTGGAAGAGTATGACTTTCATCTTATGGCGAGGAAGTAACAAAAATTGAAGAGAAAACGAAACATCGCAGACAGTTACGAGCACAGACTTGAACATGATTTTGGCTGCAATATCTGCTCAAACATCGACAATGTCATCACAGATGGAATCCCAAGAGACACGAATAACATCGAAAATTGAAGCACAAGAAACGCGTATGTCAGAAATGTCGACACAGATTACATCGAAGATTGAAGCACAAGAAACGCGTATGGCAGAAATGTCGTCGCAAATGTCATCTCAACTCGAAGAACAGAAGACATATATGGCATCGCAACTGGAAGAACAGAGGACATATATGATATTTCAGTTGGCTCAGCAGTTGAAAGCGCAAGAGGATCGCATATCATCGCAGTTGGAGGGTTTTAGTGAACGACAACATAAAATGGAAGCTGAGATGGATGCTTTGAAAGATCGGATTCAGCAGTTACAATTAAATCGTCCAGCAGTTTCAGCGAGTAATCCAAAGGTAAAAACACCATCCTTTGACGGTTCTTGTTCCTTTCCAGGTCTTTAAGCTACAGTTTGAGAAGACCGCAGCAGTGAACAACTGGAATGTGGAAGATAAAGTTGCCGCACTCTTCGTAGCATTGAAAGGACCAGCTGCCGAATCTTACAGACTATTCCAGAGTACAAACGGAACAGTTATGACGCATTGATGGCTGCTGTAGAACGGCGATACGGAAGCGACACAGGAAATCAGATATTTCAAATAGAATTGCAAAACCGCTACCAAAAACCTAACGAGACTTTGCAGGAGTTTGCTTCGGACATTGAAAGATTGGCTCATCTTGCAAATGCGGATGCACCCGTGGAATACACGGAAAGAGTGAAGATTCAGAGTTTCATAAATGGCATACGGGACGCCGAAACAAAGCGAGCTACATCAGCGCAACATTCGCAGAAACGGTGTCACAAGCTCTGATTCAGGAAACAGCGTCGCTTCTGTGTAAGCCAGTTTTTCAAAGCACGCCGTGTGGAAGTAGAAAGGCCAGAGTGGGTAGACACAATTTTGGAAGCACTGAAGGGATCTCAACAGAAGAATGACAGAGTTATTAAATGTTTCAAGTGCGGCAACCCACACACACGTCATTGCGATCTTGGTCCTAATAGTTCCAACAATGTGGGTGGCCGTAAACGCAAAGCTGGCGGAAATGAGCAAGAGCGTGTCGAATGTAAAGAACGGAAACTTGCCCCGGCTATGAATGTCCCGTGATATCTGTGTCGCAAATTGGAAGGAAATCAAGCAGTCTGACCGTCAGAGGGAATGTGGATGGTAAGAACGTGTACTGACTGTAGATACGGGCGCATCTCATTCCTTGATCCGATCTGACTTGGTCACAGGAGAGTAAAACCGTTACCTGGAGGCAAAGTTGCGTACGGTCACTGGCGAGTATAACCAGTTCAGGGAGAAGTGATATGTGAAGTATTGATTGGGAGGTCATGGTTCTACACAAATTGTGTGGCGGAGATTGTTGATGAAGTTATATTGGGAGTGGATTTCTTGGTTGACCATGACATCAAGATCGATATGCAGAGAAGGGTGATGCGTTATGAGAACCAAGATGTGCCACTTAGCTTTACTTTGGAAAAGGGTTCAGCAGTAATCGGGTACTGGTGAAAAAGACTCGACGAAGGCCACGAAATTCAAAGGTAAAGGTTGATGGAACAAATGGGCCAAACAAATCAAACCGAAGGTACCTGTGAGAGAAACACTGGCATTGAAAAGCCCTAACGGACGTACTAAAACGAAGAAAGAATGCAAGGGTGGTTTCAAGCCAAGGCACACTACTGTTGTGAAGCGTCGGAACGATACTGATTATGCAAAGCAAATCCGTCCAGCGCAAGCTCTGCGAAGTAGTTCTTCATTGGCCGAGCAACAGAGTGCGAGGGACGATCGAGGATAATGAGTAGTAAGATGAAACACAGGTACGACAAGGAAAATAATTCGCAAGGTTTCCGGGAGGGAAATTTGGTACTGTTATACAACCCTCACCGGCGGAAAGGGGTTCCCTCCAAATTTCGGTGCAGTTGGGAAGGCCCGTACAAGGTTGTGAGAAGATAAGTGATATCATCTACCGCATACAAGCAATTGGGAAATCACGAATAGAAGAGTTGTACATTTGGCGATGCTAGCAGCGTTTAGATTGAGAGATTTATCTGATCGGGACGATATTAAAATATATATATATATATAATAATATGACTATAAGGTGTGATGGTAGCGTGCTCCGCCATCACACCGTATGCCCTGGGTTCAACTCCCAGGCAAAGCAACATCAAAATTTTAGAAATAGGTTTTTCATTTAGAAGAAAATTTTTCTAAGCGGGTCGCCCCTCGGCAGTGACTGGCAAGCGACTCCGAGTGTATTTCTGCCATGAAAAGCTCTCAGTGAAAACTCATCTGCCTTGCAGATGCCGTTCGGGTCGGCATAAAAACATGTAGGTCCCGTCCGGCCAATTTGTAGGGAAAATCAAGAGGAGCACGACGCAAATTGGAAGAGAAGCTCGCCTTAGATCTCTTCGGAGGTTATCGCGCCTACATTTAGTATTTATATATA
>JARSSU010044358.1:0-42456 GCA_029619165.1 Eurosta solidaginis | reverse complement strand
AGGTTGACCAGGGTGCTCTGAATGTCGTACGATATGGGTATCACATGAAAGGTGTTAATGAGTATTTTAAAAGGGCGTCGGCGGCTTAGTTCTATAGGTGGACGCATTTCGAAATCGCCATAAAGCTGGACCAGGGGTGACTCTAGAAGTTGTGTTGTACGAATGGGATCAAATGAAAGGTGTTAATAAGAGTATTTAAAAGAGGTGTTGGGCCTTAGTTCTATCAGGTGGACGCCTTTTCGAGATATGGCCATAAAGGTGTGGACCAGGGGTGACTCTACGAATTTGTTTGTATGATATGATTATCTAAGTATGTGACCATCTTGTAGATTCTCGAATCTCGAATTACTCGTAAGGTTCGCGAGATTCCGAATTACTCGTAAGGCTCGCGGGCTTCGCGACATTCAACTTCATCGATTCATTGGCTGTTTTATATAGTGCTTATGATTTCTTCTGGAGCTACAAGCCAAAATGTCCGCAAAACGACAAGTAAAAAACCCCGAAATGTATAGAATATTGCCAATGCAGCGACTGAAAGTGAAAGTCTGAGAGATCGCGGAATATTATGAGTAATTCGAGATTCGTAGAATCTCGCGAGAAGCCGTGTTCTTGGTGTCTCGTAGAAAAATAAATATTGCGAACAAAATTATATGTATAATAAATATGTTTTGAGTTAAATGTCATAGGAAGCAATACAATCAACAAAAAAGTCACAAGTAAAAACAACCAAGTGTATAAATCGTCCATACAGCGATTAAGTAGAATGTCGAGAATCTAGCGAGATTTACGAGTTACTTCGCAGACATGAGAATCTTGCGAAAGTCAAGTTCTCGATTCTAGGGTCTCGAATCTCGTTGTGTTCGAGAAGAAATCGTAAGCTCTTTCAGACCTATGGTCCCATGGACAATATTACTCAGTATGACCATAGATTCAGAAACTGAATGTGGCTTTTCAACAATAATGACCCACCCTAATATACATATTTGAAACGTCTTCTGTATGGCCGTTGTGACACAGTAGTACACAAAATTCTTTTTTAAAATAGTAAATAATTGCAAAATATTGCTGAATTTTGTTCCTTTGTGTGCAACACTACTGTACAATTTTGAATATTTCATATTCCGATACCCAAAATTGTTCAAACTGGTTAGAGATAGAGAGTTATATAGATATTTGCTGCAAGTTGTTCAACAAACTAAGCGATTAAACGAATACAATTGGTAGTAGTAAATGGTACATATTTTTATAAAATTTGTATGCACTTAGATAGTTGTTTGTGCCATATGGGATACGAAATGTGTATAAAGCTAATAAGGCCAGGAATAATCTCTCTGTATTTACATACATACGAATATATGACCTAAGATAGACATATAATTTAGAAGTAGAAAATCTGCATAGACAAACTAATTTTTGTTTCAATTATGATAATCCGAACAATTTGTAGAAAAAGCTGCCGCACATTGAAGCATTAGGGTGTGTTTATGCGTATTCTGGATATTATTTGCTAAGAAAGCTCGATCTTAATCTCCTCGGATGTAATTCGCGCAACGTATTATTAAGTGTACTCACAACATTATTTTAGAGAAATTAATTTAATTGTAATTCATTTACAACTTATTTGTTTCAAATGTGACTTGTCCAACACGTCACGAGATGAAAGAAACGTGTACATACATATATATTTATTCAGTGTAAAATATATTAGTGAAGTGAAAATACAAATTAATTTTATTTACTGAGAAACCTCATTTGTTTGTCTGAAAGTTGGCAGTGAAATAAGCCACCTTCCTAGAAACGGCTTCGTTGTCCTAACTGTCACTTTTGAAATTTTTTGTTTTTTTTGTTTCAAAATACTTAACTAAGATATAAACTTCAAGCAATTCTCAAGCTACTGGTTTAAGAGAAACAAACTAAAATATTTGTGTAAGCGAGTCAAAATATTACACCTGTCTCTTTTGAGTAGAACTTATACAATTTATATTATAACTGTAAATTCATTTTCGAACGATTAACAAATATTGGAACTTCTAGTGTGCGCTTTAACGATTTGTAATTGTAAAAATTAGTTCACCTTTTCCAATTTTATAAAATTTTTATTCAACTACAAAATATCTAGCCGCCCTAGCGAAGCTTATACTTACCATGTTTTTATCTTAGAATAGCTATGTAAACAAAAATGTGACTTTATATGAAAGCTTTTGTCAATGTGATTGACGACATCATTTGGATATTGGCTTTCAATCTATAATTGTTCTTCTTTCTTAAGAGGTACCAACAAATGTGTATGTAGAGGTATAAATTTAACATGATTTGCTATAAAGGTTTGACTTAATAAAGTAGTCGATCAATGCATAGAACTAATTTGAATAGAGATGATTTATAACGTTAAACAGGGTGGCCGAACTTAGCTCGACGTATTTTAACATGATTTACGGCAACCCTACCCACAAATATTTTGTTGAAATAATTGTTTTTGTTTCGAATTTAATTTTTATTAAAAAACAAACAAATCTACGTTGTTGTTGTTGTTGTAGCGATAAGGTTACTCTCCGAAGGCTTTGGGGACTGTTATCGATGTGATGGTCCTTTGCCCTATACAGATCCGGTACGCTCCGGAAACACAGCACCATTAAGGTCCTAGCCCTCCCCACCCCCAACTTCCATGAGAAGCTTGGAGTTGCCAGAGCCTCTGCTGTTAATGAAACAGGATTCGCCATGGATAGGTGATGTTGACAATTGGGTTTGGGGCAGCTATATATTGCGCTGGCAACCTAAAAAGGTTGCGCTACACAACCCCTTGAATCTGGTACTTTAGTCGCCTCTTACGACAGACATACCTACCGCGGGTATATTCTGAACCCCTAGCCCGCTGGGGGTGGGACCACCTTCTTTTTGATATCTACATATAAATATTTCACTAGATTTTTTGTAACTTCAAACGTGTGAGAACATCTAAAAAAATACTACTACTAAACTTCCTAAGAAGCAACCTCAGAGCAAAAATTGTCAGTTAGTAAAAGCAAGCTAACTAGTCGCCAGCCTTTTTATGGCAATACCGAATATACTCACTTCTAGTTAACTCCGAAAAAGACAGCTAATAAACTAGTCGTAAATGCATGCATGTAAATCCATAAAAGTAATCATCCGTCACTACTTTTTGGTTAGGATGTTATACATGTGCAACTCTAGCTGTGATTTCTTTTTGGTCGTCGTCATAGAAAAATATTCAGCTCTTTTCAAATAAAATAATCAAAAGACAACTAAGGAAGGCTAAGTTCGGGTGTAACCGAACATACATACTCAGCTGAGAGCTTTGGAGACAAAATAAGGGAAAATCACCATTTAACAAAATGAACCTAGGGTAAACCTGGAATGTGTTTGTATGGCATGGGTATCAAATGGAAGGTATTAAAAAGTATTTTAAAAGGGTGTAGGCTACAGTTCTATAAGTGGACGCCATTTCGGGATATCGCCATAGAGGTGGACCAGGGGTGACTCTAGAATGTGCTTGGACGATATGGGAAACAAATGAAAGGTGTTAATGATGGTTTTAAAAGGGAGTGGCCCTTAGTTGAATAAGTGAAGGCGTTTTCGAGATATCGACCAAAATGTGGACCAGGTGAACCCAGAACATCATCTGTCGGGTACCGCTAATCTATTTATATATGTAATATAATGAACAGTATTCCTGCCAAGGTTCCAAGGGCTTTTGATTTCGCCCTGCAGAACTTTTTATACTCAGTTGAGCAGACCTCACAGAGTATATTAAGTTTGATTGGATAACGGTTGGTTGTACAGGTATAAAGGAATCGAGATAGATATAGACTTCCATATATCAAAATCATCAGGATCGAAAAAAATTTGATTGAGCCATGTCCGTCCATCCGTCCGTCCGTCCGTCCGTTAACACGATAACTTGAGTAAATTTTGAGGTATCTTGATATGTAGGTATGTAGGTTTCTGAGCACTCATTTCAGATCGCTATTTAAAATGAACGATATCGGACTATAACCACGCCCACTTTTTCGATATCGAAAATTTCGAAAAACCGAAAAAGTGCAATAATTCATTACCAAAGACAGATAAAGCGATGAAGCTTGGTAGGTGAGTTGAACTTATGAGGAAGAATAGAAAAATAGTAAAATTTTGGACAATGGGCGTGGCACCGCCCACTTTTAAAAGAAGGTAATTTAAAACTTTTGCAAGCTGTAATTTGGCAGTCTTTGAAGATATCATGAATAAACGTTACTCCTATTACTATATGTACGCTTAATAAAATTAGAAAAATCTGAGAAGGACCACACTCACTTAAAAAAAAATTTAAAAAAAAGGGAAACATTTTTAAAAAAAATTTTTTAAAAGTAAATTTTAACAAAAAATTTAATATCTTTACAGTATATAAGTAAATTATGTCAACATTCAACTTTAGTAATGATATAAAGAAAATTTCAAAATGGGCGTGGCTCCGCCCTTTTTCATTTAGTTTGTCTAGGATACCTTTAATGCCATAAGTCGAACACAAATTTCCCAATCCTTTTGAAATTTGGTAGGGGCATAGATTTTATGACGCTAACTGTTTTCTGTGAAAATGGGCGAAATCGGTTGAAGCCACGCCCAGTTTTTATACACAGTCGTCCGTCTGTCCTTCCGCATGGCCGTTAACACGATAACTTGAGCAAAAATCGACATATCTTTACTGAACTTATTTCACGTACTTATCTGAACTCACTTTATTTTGGTATAAAAATGAACGAAATCCGACTATGACCACGCCCAGTTTTTCGATATCGAAAATTACGAAAAATGAAAAAAAAACCATAATTCTATACCAAATACAAAAAAGGGATGAAACATGGTAATTGGATTGGTTTATTGACGCGAAATATAACTTTAGAAAAAACTTTTTAAAATGGTTGTGACACCTACCATATTAAGTAAAATAAAATGAAAAAGTTCTGCAGGGCGAAATAAAAACCCTTAAAATCTTGGCAGGTATTACGTATATAAATAAATTAGCGGTATCCAACAGATGATGTTCTGGGTCACCCTGGTCCACACTTTGGTCGATATCTCGAAAACGACTTCACATATACAACTACCACCAGTCCCTTTTAAAACTCTCATTAATACCTTTAATTTGATACCAATATCGTACAAACACATTCTAGAGTCACCCCTGGTCCACCATTATGTCGATATCTCGAAAAAGCGACCACCTATACAACTACCACCACTCCCTTTTAAAACCCTCATTAATACCTTTAATTTGATACCCATATCGTACAAACAAAGTCTAGAGTCACTCCTGGTCCACCTTTATGGCGATATCTCGAAAAGGCTACCACCTATAGACGAAGGCCCACTCCCTTTTAAAAATACTCATTAACACCTTTCATTTGATACCCATATCGTACAAACAAAGTCTAGAGTCACCCCTGGTCCACCTTTATGGCGATATTTCGAAACGGCGTCCACCTATAGAACTAAGGCACACTCCTTTTAAAATACTCATTAACACCTTTCGTTTGATACCCATATTGTACAAACGCATTCTAGAGTCACCCCTGGTCCACCTTTATGGCGATATCTCGAAAAAGCGACCACCTATACAACTACCACCACTCCCTTTTAAAACCCTCATTAATACCTTTAATTTGATACCCATATCGTACAAACAAATTCTAGGGTCACTCCTGGTCCACCTTTATGGCGATATCTCGAGAGGCGTCCACCTATGGAACTAAGGATCACTCCCTTTTAAAAATACTCATTAACACCTTTCGTTTGATACCCATATTGTACAAACACATTCTAGAGCCACCCCCGGTCCACCCTTATGGCAATATCCCTAAATGGCGTCCACATATAGAACTATGGCCCACTCCCTCATAAAATACTCTTTAATGCCTTTCATTTGATACACATGTCATACAAACACATTCCAGGGTTTCCCTCAGTTCATTCTCCTACATGGTTGTTTTCCCTTATGTTGTCACCATAGCTCTCAACTGAGCAGTAATGTTCGGTTACACCCGAACTTAACCTTCCTTACTTGTTCACTTTATTCTACTTAATATGGAAGGTGTCACACCCATTTTACAAAGTTTTCTCTAAAGTTATATTTTGCGTCAATTAACCAATCCAATTACAATGTTTCATCCCTTTTTTCAAATTTGGTATAGAATTATGGCATTTTTAAAATTTTTCGTAGTTTTCGATATCGAAAATGTGGGCGTGGTCATAGTCGTATTTCGGCCATTTTTTACACCAATACAAAGTGAGTTCAGATAAGAACGTGAAAGTTTAGTAAAGATATATCGATTTTTGCTCAAGTTATCGTGTTAAGGGCCGAGCGGAAGGACAGACGGTCGACTGTGTATAAAAACTGGGCGTGGCTTCAACCGATTTCGCCCATTTTCACAGAAAACAGTTATCATTATAGAATCTATGCCCCTAACAAATTTCACAAGGATTGGTAGATTTTTGTTCGACTTATGGCATTAAAAGTATTCTAGACAAATTAAATGAAAAAGGGCTGATCCACGCCCGTTTTGATTATTTATGATATTTTTATTTTTGTATTTTGTTGCACCATACCATTACTGGAATTGAGCGTTGACATAATTTACTTATATACTGTAAAGACATTAAATTTTTGTTATAATTTGACTTAAAAATTTTAATTTTTATTTTTTATTAGCACACATATAGGAATAGGGGTAACGTTCCTGCCAAAATTCATCATGATATCTTCAACGACTGCCAAAATTACGGCTTGCAAATCTTTCAATTCTTTCAAAAGTGGGCGGGGCCACGCCCATTGTCCAAAATTACACTAATTTTTTATTCTAAATGCGGGATTTTGTTTGGCATATCCATTTTCTAAGCTTTTTTTTCAAAATCAATTTCTTTTAATTTTTTGTGTTCTTACATTTTTACCGAAGTTAAAAAAAAGATAAATTACATCTGATTAATAAAATTCCTTATAGAATTCAAATTTAAAAAAATTTCTTTGGAAAAAATCAAAAAAAAATATAGAAATATATATTTTAAAACCATTTTCTATTCAATTGTAAAAAATTCTAAAAAAAAACATTTTTATAGCATACTTAAGTAATCAGCGTTTTGTCATATATTTTATAATTTTTTTAGTTGTCTATAAAAAAATTTTATATATATTTAACGTGAAAACGCTTCATAGCTTAAAAAGGACATTAAACGGAAATGTGAAGCTTCTCAAGGCCAAAATAATGACATATCAATTTTAAAAATCGGACGTGCAATAACCAAATTAAAACGAAAAAAACCTTTTCGGCTGTATTTCGAAGGATCAAAAAAATTTTTTTTCGCAACCCTCTCAACATAATCTTTAAATTTAGGGCAGACATTAGCAACTTTTTTTTTGTATGGGGACCAACGCAGTCTAGTGTACTGTATAGCGGAGACATGCACCTCTGTTGATCATCTGTGGCTGAACCGGTTGCGATGAATAGTGGACACACACACTTTTCAGTCATAGAAGTGGAGAATAGTGTAGAAATAAAATGAGAGAAACACATTCAGTTGCAACGAAGTATAATGCATGATGAAATTTAGCAGTACTAATTTTCTGCGCAAACAAATTCATGAGTGTAGAAATAGTTATGCACTTAGGAGTTCATATAAAGCTTGATGTATATGCATGTAAAAAAAAACACAGCTAATAATTATCCAACCGCCAGCAAACATTCAACAGAAAGATAGTTTCATCTTATCAGGCGCCTACTGTAATTGTCATTCTTACTGTTTCTTAATTGTTGCCGCGCCTAATGCCCAACATTGCTAGTGTCAAATATATAAACCAACAACTGTCACAAAATGACGAACAACAAATGGTATAGGTAGATATGTCTCTTTTCACTTAATATCATACCCGCTTAGAATATACATATGTTAACACATATACAGTTATATCCATCTCCATGTACTATAAAGCATTAACTATCTAACATCTCTGTTCATTTCATGATTTAAAACCTCTGCTTAGCTATTCGATTGGTAATTAAATTTGCTAGAATGAGCTATAATTTGCTAGACAAGCTGATATACGCGTAGCAAAGCAAACTTTTGGCTCAACAGTCGTTTTCACAAATTTTGTGATACATACATGTATATGTGATTGATACATATCTTATGTGACATGAATTGATTTAGCATGACATGATAATTTATGATATGTCAAAGCAGTGCGCATATTTCCTTTGCATAAATATATTAAATATCCGCTTTTGACACTTAAATACATAAATATTGATTCAACACATAAATACGTACAATTGGGTGCAGAAAAATAGCAACAGATCACTAATTGCAGTGCTCTGGAAATATTATATTTAGTCCGATCAATGTTGTAATGCTTCCGGAAATAGAATTAGCATGAGCTATGATGACGACAACAAACATTACATCTTGTCGAAGCTACATAAATGACTCGGTTTCATTTAAATCGTTTCATTTAAATCGCCATCTGTTTCAGATTTGTCACTGTTTTAGCTTAGGACACTCTGCAGCAGTTAACTTGCACCTCTTGAAGTGTCGTTTTTACCCAGGGCCATGTTGTTGTGAACGCCTTCGTGACATTATGATGCACCTTTAGCAGACCTGTCATAACATCGCAATTTGTTGCTTTTGGAAGTCCCCTTGTAAGGCTTGATGGAAGCTAGCAACTCTTCCCTGACTCTTCTTAGGTGTGGAAAACAAGCCGGAGTTCACAGTGTCTTTGTCACATCTCAAGCTAAGATAAGCTTAAGCTCGTCTGGTTGTCGCTCATATGCCGTACAGCAAATTTCTCCAATAAGCATTGGTGAATAGTTTTCGGCGATCTACTGTTCACATCAACAATGGATACCCGCATGGTCTTCTTCGGCAACTTCGAGAATAGAGTACCGTCGATGCTAATTTTTACTTCTTCAGCCCGTCTTCACATCTGAAGCTTTTCTCTATCCGAAACCGTGCTTGTTATACTGGCCATTAGCAGGGGCGTCAGATTATAATATGTGACGCCTTTAGACCCACTTGAAGCATCGCAAAGTGTCTCCCAACTGCGTGCTTTGTTACCTCGTAACTACTCCATAGCTTCTAGGTCTTCTCGAATACCCTCACAACCCCCCCCCTCCCCGATCCTTAAAGAACATGGAGTCACCTATTCAATTAGACTACATTGCCTAGAATATAATTTCGGTAGGTAAGCTTTGCGGGAGAAAAAGTGTCTTTAGACTACAGAAGAATAAGATTCCCCTTAAAATAACGGCGAAGTAGGCTATAATTACCAGAAGAATCGCGTTGCTGCGCCAACAGCAGTTTCCGGCCTGGCCCTTTCGTAGATTTCTCAAATGAGTTCAAATGTTCAGTTTACTGCCAAGCCTCACCCTCACCTATTTTGTTGAGGTGTGTGTTTCTACTTGCCGGGATCCCAACGTCATATTATTGATAATCGGAATCCGCCAACGATGAGGAAGACTCTCTTTGACATGTCCTATCGAAGAAGAATGTCGATAGTAATATATGAGTTAACCGGGGATTGCCCTTATTGCTTTAAATGAATGAAAACATTTATTTCAAGCAATTTTTAATTTTATAATTTATTTAATAATTTGGGAAAAATTAAACAACGTGACATCAGGGCGGACAAGGCGATAGCTGTTTCGATTATACCTTGTAAATCTCTTCAAGGCCTTCTCTCCCGGGAGTGGGAGTCGAACCCGCACTCCTACGATAGTTGAAATGGTTACAAACGCATTCAGCTACGTCATACCTTAGTTGTTGTAAAGTTTTTCGATAGTAATATTTCAGCGATTGGAACGCAGTTCCGGATCCGGAGCTGATCCGCCTGTTTGCATTACCTCTTTTCGACTTTAAAAGGTTTAAACGTTAGACGTCGGTCTTCTAGGTATTCCCCTAAGATTTCTAACAAATATTGCGGTAACTTGAAAGAGCTGAAGCGTGTGAACCACCTGGATGAGTTAAAAGCGTTTTTGACATCCAGCGTCACTTCGGTTATGGCATATATGGTTGAAGCCGGTGAGACCGTCCTCTGCCATGGGGTCGCCTTTCCTTTTTTGAATGAGATCTAGCCGTGTTGTTGTTCATCTGGTTGTGAAGTGCTTTCTTCGAAACATTTGCTCTACATGTGCAACATAAAATCTGCTATTTGCAGCTATTCAAATTGGCCCCACGGGTATTCCAGTAGGCCCTTGGGCTTTTGTGGGTTTTATAGTACAGCAGGAGAGTTTCAAACTTTTCTGCTTATAACTGTTACATCTTAGGGTGTTCTCGGCAGCGTGGTTGGTTGAGTGAGAAACAGAACGGCCGACCTCTGGCTTGCTGGACGGAAACTTCTTCACTACTCTTATGTATGCTTGGCTCCAAGAGTTTCGACCAACTTCCCGGCAAAGTTCTTTATAGTTTTCTTTGGTTAATGGTAGCACCGAGAACTTTCTTCTCTCCTTTATATGCTTCGACTTTTCCCGATCATCAGACCTGCCAAGCGCCCATGTTGCTTGGTTTCCGGTTTAGCTTGCTTTGAGTATAACTTATCATTATGGACATGACAGTTTGGCCCTTTCCACAGTGGGTGCCGCTCTGAAAGTACTGAATGCTATAGACCTAAGAACGTGGTCGAGTTTCTGTGAATTGCACAAAAGAGTTAGAGTAAGGGTAAGAGGTAGAGTAAGAGTTAGGTTTACAGCTAGATTTTTAGTGAGGGAAAAATCTTGGTCTGTATGTACTAATCAGGCAATCCGACGTGTATGAAGATGAAATATTGTCTTCACATTTATTTTTTCCCGGTTTTAATCATAATTCTCATTTTTATATTTACAGGAGAAATCTAACAAATTTACGCAACCTTCTGTGATTATCATAATTTTCAATTCAATCAATGACAATACAATTCTACGAACAAATCTAAACTTCCTTCCAAAATCAAGAATTATCATAGCAACAAAATTCATCGTTTCAACCTTTCAATCTCCTAGTCCTTGAAAATCTATCGCTGTGAAGCTTTCTCCACGTACTTAGCAGCATAAACCTGCGTATCGAGTACGCATAATGAAAAACGACGTGGTACGATGGAGATCAGCGGCAAACGCAGAAATCGGAAATGAAAGCAAAAGCGGCAAAAGCAACCTGAGCGTCTCTGCAATTTGTAAAGTTGTTGCTGTTGCGAGTAAGAATACTCGAGAGGCATCAAATGAGTCGATTTCTAAAGAGAGTGAGAGTTCGTGCAGTAAAGAATGTCAGCAATTGCACCAGCCACAGCATAAACAATTCCAACTACAAAAGCAACAGCAACAAAAATATTGTGATAGTAAAGAAAATTCTCGTAATGCAATAACAACAAATAGTTTTCTAGTAAACACACCTATAGCTCCATACAAAGCCAAAATTATGCAATTAACCAAAATGCTACGTCCAATAAATCTAGAAGACATTTCGAACAAAAACAACTACAACAACAGCAGCAACAAGACAAACTACAAGCAAAATATGTGAAACCGCGAACATTTATTTATGCTAAGCATTTCAATAGAATTTTATTAAATTGTGTGCATTTGAATTGGAGTGTTGTTGTTTTAGTTTTAATATTATTGTGTTCGTTAAATGTAGGTTTCGTGTTTGTGCCGAGCGTTAGTGCTGCCATTGCTGCGCATGCGAGTGATGGTGCAGCTGCAGTGAATGAGATTGGTAATAATTTGACGCTGATCTTGTCAGCGTTGCCCTATGAATTGGACTATGCAGAGAGCGGTGATAGTGGGAGAGGTGATAGTAGAGGCGTTGAACATTTTACACACACATGGGCAGTGCATATACCGAATGGTGATAATAATGGTTTGGTTGAGCAAGTGGCCAGAGATCATGGTTTTATCAATTTGGGAAAGGTGAGTGCAGAATTTAAAGTTGTATTTTTAATGAATACGTAGTTTTATTAAACACATACGAATTACACTCAAACATATTCGCACCATATGAAAAGACGGGTACTGGTGTGTATACGGAACTTTTTTATTTTAGAATGCGGTATAAAAAAAACTGGTGAATTACATAGCTTTTAGGGGTGTTGCTTTCTAATTTAACTGGGGAATTTTTTCACTGTATAATAATAAAATAATTAAAAAATTTTTAAGTTAAACGGTTTTACTGAAAACAATACTTACATTATGTAATAATAATACTAAAAGCTAGAAAATAATTAGGTAGCTCACAGGTACTGGCCACCACACTCTTCATCAATCTAGGGCGTTGCTCAGACAATCAAATAAAAGCGTTGGACGCGTCAAATTTCTATTGATAATCATAAGTAAGACCAACTGAACCTTAATCAGGTTATGCTACGCCTCGCATTTTGAGAAATTTCATGCGCCCAACGCTTTTATTTAATTGTCTGATCAACGCTCTATATTTGATGATGAGTGTGATGACTAGTACCTACGACCTACCTAATTATTTTCTAGCTTTTAGTATTATTATGTATTGTTTTCAATAAAACCGTTATTATTATTTTTTTTTCAAGTTTTTAGTCTTTATTTAATTGCCTATTATTTCTCATTCTATTTAGTTCATTTAGTGACTCATTGTTACAAGGAATCTTTCTTGACAATCTGAGCCCTCAATACATAATCCTTCCAAAGACTTCACTCGACTCAGCGCCACGTCCCCACCTCGAACTCCAAAGTAATTTGATGTCACTTCTATCGGACTGTATGTAATATTTGTTCCAAATATGAGCCTAATCAGAGCACAAATACGATTTTTTTTAATATTCCGATCCTTGCGCCTCCTAGCGGCGATTTTTTCATAGGTCGCTTTCTATTCATGTATGTATTATGTGTTCCAAATATCAGCCAAATCGGAACACAAATACGATTTTTTAGAAATATTTCGATCCATGCGCCTCCTATCGGAGTTTCTTTTCTTCTTATAATTGCACTGTCATCGGGTTCTGAACTATATTCCCAGTTTCAAGCTTGTAGCTTATCGGGAAGTTACTTGAATTTTAATTACAAAATTCGTAAACAACGGCCGGTCGGCCGCTACACAGAATCAAGCTAAATAAAACCGTTTAAAAATGGCACAATGCACCACTTAATTCTTAGAAATGAAAGCAATAGTACCAGTGGTCCGAAGTTACTCTAAAACTTGGACGTCTTGGGCTACGTAGGGCACTGATGTCTAGTGGCACTTAGATTAACAAGTGAGAAATTGTAGGTGTTCCCTTTTTTCCAGGAAGTAGAGACGATTTTCCCTGCCCATTATGCTTGACAAGAACTTCTTTCATCTCTTTCAGTTTCCCATTCTCTCATGGCCTCCTTATATTTCCTTTTGCGAACCCGTTTAAAAGTCTTTGGGTCATAAAATGCACTCCGTCTAATAAGCGATCTAACAGTTTTTTACATGCGCACCTCGCATGTATGAACTTAACCAAACAAACCCTTAATTTTTAAGAAATTCTGGGAGACTACAAGAGTTGAAATCCTGCATGGCTGTCCGCTTTGCAAAATATAGTGAATTAATTTGCATTTTCTCAAAATATTTATACTACCTCCTATTATATGTACGTCAAAGACTCGTCGATGGATTTCAAGAAGGAAAGGAAGCGTGGGTGACTAATGGCTTCATAAATGCATTAAATTATCAGTACGTCCTTAAAGGACATTCCTGCAATATTTAGCTGTTAAGTCGAGTTTATGGTAGCTTCTTGATAAACATACTTCGTAAGGTTTATCCAGCTTAACTCCTGTGCTTTGCCGTCCAGAGGTTGTTTTAATATGAGCCAGACCGGAAAAGAGGAGAGAACAAACCCACTTAAGAGCATACCTTAGTAGAAAGCCAACTATTTATCTTTAGCTTGATATATTTGTCAATAGAGGTGTGTCTTCATGAGCACAAAGCTACATTCAAGTGAAGTTGCTCTCCGTCCTTCTCTCTCTTACTTTCTGCTTTCTTCACCTTTTCACCTTTGTGAGCCACTTTCCACTGCATGCGCCTCCCGCTTTTCATTCCACTCCTGTCTTTCTCCTTTCATCTTATTCTTCTTCTTTGTTATCCCATTTTCCTATACGCCTTTGCTCTCCCTCTTCCTTCCCCCTATTTATTTCCTTTTATTTTCCCCTCCGTGTTTTTTTCCTTTTATCTCCCATTCCTTTTCATTTTTGTGTAGAAAATTTGGAAATCTTGCAAATGCTTTTTAAGTTGCTTCCCGGTAATCTGCAGGAGTGCCTGCTATCCCCATTTCGAAAATGCCAACTTGTGTGGGCGGTAAATTCTTTCAAGCCACAGAAGTCTCCGAGACCGGATGGCATTATATTTGCTCAACTTCAAAATCCTTTGAAGATTTCATGCCGCTGGCTGGCCACTATTTTAACTGATTGCATTAAAATGGCCCACAAACCAAAGTCTTGGATCAAGGTTGAAGTTACTTTTATTCCAAAGACCCGCAAGACCTCCCACGTATCATCTTAGGACTACGTACCAATCAGTCTCTCCTTCTGTCTTTTAAAAAATGCTTATTAATTTGTACATACGTGACAGGACTCCTCGTGTGTTACTATTGGCTTCGCAGCATGCCCATTGTAAGGACAAGTGAACGGAAAAGACGAATACATTTTTTCTTTCTTATAAAATACAATCTTCATTCTCGATTCGTTCTAAAACCATGGGGCGTTCTAACATATCAAACATACGCTACAGGGGTCCCTTAATCTGGATGAATTGCGAGATTATATTCGAAAAGAAACTATCCTGGAGGGAAAATGTGTAGGAAGGTATGCGTTACCTTGTACTGCTGCTGGAGAGTCGCTAAGAGCTGGAGACTCTCGCCAAGGGTGCAAATATAAGGGATATATGAAATTGTAATCAAGTGGGAAAATAATTATGGGGCAGTTGATGAGTGAACTGGTTCATGCAATGGGTGATGGGCAGGCGGCCTTTAAAGTCTTCAGTTCAAAGGGAGTGAGATTAAGGGTGGTATGGAAATGCTACCCTTCGCTTGCGATTGCATCAAACTATTTTACCCGGCAATTGTCACGCGGACCCATTACCGCCCATGTAGATAGGTGTTACTAATACGAAGTATCCCTGGCCACCGGTAGTCTTCCCCTCTATAGATGGGCCTCGACTCAGTTAAGCAAGTGCTGGACAGACACTACCTTTGACAGGGTAGAAGAATCTTTTCTGTTGAAGTAATTGTGTTCATATATCAACGGTGATTAGGTTTTCGATAGGTGGCTATCCAATGGGAGTCCATGTGCGACGCCTCGACATTCCGGAAAGCCTATCTTGCTACAGCTACATGAAGGATGACGAGCTGAAATCATCAATACACTGCATGATTGACTGCCCAGCTTTTGCCAGAACTAGCCGAAAGTATTTCGGTCTTGGCAAAACAGGTTCTCCGAAGGACGTACCCAGGGGTCTTAGTCGAAATTATGTCACTGCCACCAAACAGTTCGCTATTTAACTATAGCTAACGTCACCATTATCCTATGTGGTATCACAAAGGAACTTAGGGTTGCCCGAGTGAGCTTCCCATGCCGGGGTGGGTACCACTCAAATTTATCTTACTTGGCCTATCCTGTTAAGGTATATACTTGACATATTAAAAGTGTTTCATAGGCCAAAGGAGCTATAGGACCAAGCACGGATCAAGAGATTTAGAAAAATCCCCTAGCTGGTTAGGAGGTTTACAATATACCCGCGGTAGATATGCCTGTCATAAGAGGCAACTAAAATAGCAAATTGATTCAAGGGGTTGTGTAGCGCAACCCTCTCAAGGGGTTGCCAGCGCAATATATAGCTGCTCCGACCCAAGGTTGGTTGACACCTACCCGTGGCGAATCCTGTTTCATTAACAGCCGAGGCTCTGACGACCCCGAACTCTTGATGGATCTAGGGGGTGGGAGGGCGTTATGGCCTAGAAGGATTAATGTGGTCATACCAAATCGTTTCCCGAGATGGTCGGGGTAATACCTTTATGGTATCGATAACACTCCCAAATCCTTCGGGGAGTATCCTTATCGTTTCAACAACAGCATTTAGAAAATCAACATGTACAGGGAGGAGATTGAGTGATGAGTGCAAAACTTGCAGGATTATACTTTCACCAACCAATGTAGGTGGTCAGAACTGTTGTAAGTTCTTTATATTTAAAACTCTTGTATGATGATAAATGAAAACTGTTGCACAAAAACGTACAAACTCTGCCCCAGCACACTTTACCTGTTTCGTATAGATTATCTTATGTTATGCATATACCGTTCAGCATTCTTTTGTACGCATTAAATGCACTTCGTCCACAACGTTTAGCCAAATGAAGAGAAAATTATGCAAATTCTATCAAACATTTCTATTTTCTATTATACCAAGTATAAGCCATGTAAGCCGTCGTCGCTTCGTACTTTATTCATCGTTCATCGCTCGTTGTCTCGCATAAATTACGCAACATTAAAGAAAAAAGATGGAAGAAGAAGAATGCGTATTGTGTTACGTAACATTTAACGACTGCCTACTAACTGCAGCAGAGTGTAAAAGAATGTATATTTTCTATTCTTTGCTGCAATAGCAAATTTCCATCTTGGCACAACTTTTTTTAAAATTTTTTCTGTCGCTGAACAAATTTCCATGCAGTAAACTTTGCCGTCTAACAAGATTATGTTGGCTCAATAACTACTACACTCGCAAACTTACTTCCAGCGATATACTTCGAATACATATATACTCATGTACTCATGTACTCATATAATAAGTACAAACTACAAGTGAGTTTGCGTTGAGTATCGTATTATGAACATTGAGTTAAAAGTTGAACTAAGCTAAACAATTTTTTTTTGTTTTTTACATTTTATAAGGTTTAGCCTACCTATGTTAAAAGATGCAAATACACGGTGAAAAATGTTTATTTTTTAAACCTAGCAAACTTAACTGCTGATTTTACGCTTTTAATACCTTAATGAAAATAAAATGGTATACTAAGTTTGTTATGAATTTCAAAAATTGCAACTCCTTAAAGGAGAAGAGATAGATCCACCGAAAGGTATAACGAAATGATCTGTCTGTCTGTCCGAACTTCCATCTGTGCTATTCGCACAGTTTTTGAGATATCTGATCATGAAAGGTATGAGGTCTTTGGCACAACCGAAGGCAGTCTCACCCTTCCTTGTTTATCCTATTTTTAAAACCACTAAATAGTTTTGAGGAATTTCTAAGATATTGTGGCGAATATTAGCATCACCACGTTGTTTAATACTCTTTGATAAATAATCACAACCACAAAAACAGCAAGCAGCCAAACTTACATAGAAGGCGACGAAGAATATCTCACATACACATATTTAGTCATGAGCTATTAGCAGAAGTTGATACTCACACGTACACACGCATATGGCTAGTGGTAACCAAGCATGAGATACAACTGTTCTCGAACACATTTCCACGAAATGACTAGACCTTAGGAGAAATGGGTGAACGAGAAAACCGACAGTATAAAAGCAGCGCAAGCTGAGGAATCAGTGATCAGTTTGATTAAAACAAGTCTTTGTGAATTACGTGATATTGAACTATAATTGTATTACTCCCAAATAGTCATATATATAGTCTTAATAAATACAATTTCGCAATACTGAATATTGGATTTATTTATACGACAGTTCAGTGATTTGAATGTTAGAAGAAGGTGCATAATTATCAGAAATCCCCAGAATTCGTGGTTTTAATTTTTGTACAGACACTTGAAAAACTAGTTTTCGATGAAAAGTTTAAAGTTAAAACCAAAAACTTTTACACGTACTTTTTAAACTTTTTTGGTCAATAGTGTAGTATAAACTATGAGAGGATGAACCCAATTTTAAATCTATTTCGGTTTACATTTTAGTCCAGAATTTTGAAAGATGGACCTTTGCTTCATTAAAATGTTAACCAAAAATATTGCAATTAAAAACCAGTGATAGGAGCTCCTTTCCTTTTAAATTTTGCAAGGTCTGCATTTAAAGCCCAAAAAAAAAGGTTGGTCATGCATGTAGACCTAAAAGCTCAAGATTTAAACCACAATTTTCAACCGTGTACATATGCATTGCACAACTGCGTTAAGGATAACGCATAACTGCTCACAGAAGCAAAGTTTTGTACAAATTTGTATGCCAAAAGCGAAAAAAGATAGAAAAGGTATAGAGTATCAAAAAATTTGCTAAGTTAGTCAAATTTGCGTATGCTCACCCCAACCTGGAAACCAAATTTTGACTAAGTTAGCAGGCTGTGCTATGAATATGTATTCAAGTGTTTTAGTACGAAATTTTGCTTGAAAAACACCCAATAGGAAAAGCTCTAATTCTGAGCTAATGCACCTCTAGTGCATTTGAAAGCTGTACTGCTTCGTCATGAATCACTTTTGCATGCAATGAACGGTAAATTTTACATGATTTTTTTTTCCCATGATGATATCCCAGCTAACTTTTTTTCTTAATTTCAAAGTTTGGATTTTCAGCACCTGATCGACTGAGCTTATCTCAGTTGAGTCAATATCCCGCCATCGATTTTTCGATAGGATTTGGGCTCAGGAAAAAAGTTCCACTACGCATACCCAAAAAAATAATTTCGAGCCTGCGAAATTTCATTTTTTTTTACTTTTTTTCGACTTTGATTTTTAAGGTTCTTATCATGACCTACTAAACAAATTTGCATTTGATTGTAAAATTGTCACGTATACCCTGTCCGGCCCAAAAATGTTCGCTAAAAACGTTGGCGATAACAGTTAAAAAAAATTTTTTTTTGGGCCGGACAGGGTATACATATGAAAATTTTGTAGTAGGTCATGAAAAAACCTTAAAAATCAAAGTCAATAAAGTATTTAATTTCGCAGGCTCGAAAATTATTTTTTTGGGTATGCGTAGTGGAACTGTCCGGTCATAACCTTTTAGACGGTTAAGCGCCAATTAAGTAAGTAAGTAAGTAGAACTGTTGTTTTCCTGAGCCCAAATCCTATCGAAAAATCGATGGCGCGATATCTGTTAACTTTCGTTCATACAAATCGACCCACCCTACTGTGCATACTACTTCTTGCAAAATTAATCCTTCCATACGTTTTAATTTTACGTTGCAACGGAACATTTTTCAGTTGGAAAATTTAACATGAAGATGGCTCAACACCAAAACAGACTCGTGTCCAAACAACCTCCATACATACCTGATATAGGTCATCCTCCCTTTAATATTTGAGAATGCTGGAATTCGGATATTTTTAAAGAAACTTTCAGATTATTGAACCTGAGCCTTTGCACTACAAATTGGCAACTACACAAAAATAGCTTCAGTATTATAAAAAAGTTGCTGCAATGTCTACAAAAGAGACATTTTTAACGAGTTTTCTTATAATATTGAACGAACTAAGGAGTCTCGAACTGGGAAAAAATTAGTCCTGTCTATCTTCCATAAGGAAAAATATAAAATGATGGACATGTTGTTCCGTAGGTGCATAGGCGCTGCTTCTAAAGACAAACTTTTGGAGCTGAACTTCCGGTCAAGTGGAGCAACGGAAGTGAAATTCGGCATTATTTTACCTTCGGCTAATAAATGAGCTTGTACCTGACTGAAATCGGTTCAATCATGTTCCCTTTATTTGGTCAATGTGAAATTCATTTCAAGTATAAGGAAGAACAGAACCCACGGAATTCAGACTCAATAGACTTTGTTGTTTTATTCTCGATTATTTTAAAGAAGTCCTATTGGATACTGAACAGTCTCATAGTCTCATAAAAGCCATTCATAGACCACTAAAGGAACACTGCGATGTATGAAGCTGTCCTCAAGATGGCGGCGTCTCTTCGAGAAAACAATTCATCCTGGCGTCGTTTATGGACATAAAGGGAGCTATAAGTAATTTTTGGCTGCAGGCAATAGAAGATCCTCTCGCTGTCATGGTGATTGGGGGCCCCCTGAAAATTGTGTAGGATCAGTATCGCGTTTTTTTCCAGACGAAGAAACATTTTACTTCTTAATTTTCCTGCTGGGTTAACCTTAAAGCCTTATTCGTATATGCACACATGTCGCTGTAAATGCTCAATTTGCTTAACTGCGCAATCAGCACTAAAAGGCAGGTGTGATTTTGTGCCAAGCGAGCAATATTGAAATTTTCTGGCTTAAAATAAAGTTAGCTGTTGAGGTCGCGTGAGTGGGTTATACGCTTTAGAAAATCAGATTGGTATATTGCTATTATGATTGGCTGTAACATCTCCTCTTCGTTCTCCCTCTCCTTTTCCTTCTCTTTCTCCCTCGTTTTCTACTGCTTGTTCTTTTCTTCCCTTTCATCCGTATCCTTATTCTTATCCTTTTACTTCTACTTCTTCTTCTGCTTCTTATTTTTCTCCGTCTCCTTTTTTCCATCTTCTTCTCCTCTGACTCCTTCTACTTCTCTTTATCCTTCTACCTTACCGTCTTCCTCCCCCTTAAACTAAATTTTGTCGCACCATCGTCGAAGTAAGTTTATAGTTCATAAAGTTACTCATCTGTAATATAATACCTACCTTCTTAGCTTCAGGATTGTGTCTCATTACAGTCTCTTTAACTTGCTTCGTGCTTATTGAAGCTCTAAGAGTTAGATATCCTAAATCCACTTTGTTTATTGGTTTCTTTGTTCAAAATTTAGCAAGACAATGTGATCCTATTTAAAGTGAAACCAATTGCTTGCACACCCTAACTATCCGTCAGATTGAGTGAAACTTTTACTGCATTGCAAATGGTTTAGTTTATAGGCTATTCGAAACTTACTCGACCGACCAGCAACACACTCTTCACTTGCAAAGATATGGTTTTTTGGGCTATCGACTAAACGAAGATGGCGGTGAATTCCAAAGTTTCAACGACATAAGGAAACGATGCTGCAACAATTTCGTTAGTAAATGCGCGTTAAAGGGGAATGCGGTGAAAGGTTGATCGAGAAAGTGGAACGAGGGGATAATTTTGAGAACTAGCGGAGCGAAAGAAAGTTGTTTTAAAAAGTTGGAAACTCGAAAATGAAAAGTGTGAGTATATACATATGTACAGGGTGTCTAATAAAAGGTTGTTTTATCTATTCATGGTTGTGATAAACACACGAAAAGTTATGCCGATGCAATTCTGATATGAGTAAGAAAATAATCTAAAATTCTATCGTAAATCTTTCGACCAAACTTCTCAAAGCATCCGAAAGTAACGGCAAAATTATATTACAATACTTATTTAATCTCGGAAATACTCCACATAGAAATTGCGAAACAATCCGGAATATAACTTCGTATTAGTCTGGAACTAAAGTCCAAATGACACTAAAACTAATCTTAAAATTATAGTGAAATGGCCCCGAAAAGTTCCAGAATATATCAAAAATTAAAACGGAAGTAATCTTGTAAAGATCGCAGAAATAAATCTTAAAATGTTGAGTCCCGGGAATACTCTCGAAACGATTTCGAAAATTATTGCGAAAGTATCTGGAAAATAATTGCATATTGATCCGCAAGGAGAACTTAATTGACACATGTAATACCGAATTATATCCAAATAATTTCAAGGATGTACCAAAAACTAGTCCCGAAATATTATCGCCACGAAAATAATACCAAAATAGTTCCAAAATTTGCCGAGAAATTATTCGATTGTTTTGAGCTGAAAATAAAACCCAAATCACATCGAAATAGTGCTGATAAAAACCCGAAGATAAACCTAAAATTATACCGTTAGGGTCCCGAAAAACTTCAAAAACGGATCCTAAATAAATCTTCAATAATTCCATAAACGAAATAAACGAAAGTGAAACCCAAATACTACGGAAACAGTTCTAATATGATCCGTAAATACCTAACCAAAAATTATACCCAAATATGTACGTCAAAATTTCTGTGTGAACTCGCGGTATCGAAATTTTGTTTTATCGTAATACTTCTAGATATGGCTCCACGAATTTGTGCAGAAGTGAAATCCAAATAACATACAAAATTTCCATAGATTTTCAAAACCAAGCTTGAAATCATATCACATGATCCTGAAAAGATGTCAGAAGAAATCCCAAAATTATTCAAAATGAATCTAAGTTTTCGAATAATCCCGGGTAAATTCCGCAAATAATGCCATAAAAGCACCAAAAATAAAGCCTTAATTATTAGAAAGTAATATATTAGAATACTCAAGCAAGTAGTGGTGGTCCCGAAAATGATATCTAGATTACAGAAGGCATATACAACAGGTAAGGAAGGCTAAGTTGGGGTGTAACCGAACAGTACATACTCATATTACAGCTTGCAAATTTTTTAAATTACCTTCTTTTATAAGTGGGCGGTGCCACGCCCACTGTCCAAAATTTTACTAATTTTCTATTCTGCGTTACAAGGTCAACCCACCTACCAAGTTTCATCGCTTTGGTAATGAATTATCGCACTTTTTCGGTTTTTTCGAAATTTTTGATATCGAAAAAGTGGGCGTTGTTATAGTCCGATTTCGTTCATTTTAAATAGCGATCTGAGACGAGTGCCCAGGAAATTACATACCAAGTTTCATTAAGAGACCTCAAAATTTACCCAAGCTATCGTGTCCACGGGCAGACGGACGGTCGGACGGACATGGCTAAATGAATTTCTTTTTTCACCCAGATCATTTTGATATATAGAAATCTATATCTATCTCGATTAGTTTATGCCGTTACGGGTTACCGTTATGCGAACAAAATTAAAATACGCTGTGAGCTCTGCTCAGCTGAGTATAAAAAAGGTGCACCTCATAATCACAACTTTCAAATCCCCGACAATGGATAATTTCAACAGTTTTTAGTGATCCCGAGAAGACACAATCCAGACATAACAAAATGCCGACATAACGAAATCCCAAAAACATTATGAATACATAATAAATATGGGATTATGAACTGTCGGGATTTGGTCGTGTCAGGACTATTAGTTGTCGAGACTTGGTAGTGTCGGCATTATGTGTTTCGGGATTTTATATTTTATTTCGGGACTTCGTAAGTCGTTATTATGCTTACACTTAAAAATAATACTGAAAGTACCTATATCAATATTATACCGGGAATAGTTTGGATATATTTAGTCTCGCAAATTATTCGAAGTTATCAGATCAAAATTACAAACACAATTATCATATGATCTCAAAAATAATTTCAGAATTATACCGAAACCATACAGAAATAGTACCTAATGAAACCCTCAAACTCGCATCGCAATTTTCTACAGATCCGGTCTTAAATATAATTCTAAAGTGAACCGGAACCAAAATCCAAGTCTATTACTGCCGAATATTATATATCAGGCTACCTCGTCTGCCCTTTTCGAAAACGCTTTGTGTCACAAAATATTTTAATAACGCCCTACTTAAGCTGCGCTTAAATTCAATACATTTGGCATTATGAAAAAAAAATTTGAGATACGCAAAGCAAATTTGAAGAAAATTCTGAAATAGGGTATTTGTGAAAAATATTCTCATAAAGGGCGTTTTGGAACTGACAGCCGAGATCGGTTGATGTTTCACTCCTCGACATGATATCGAAGCAAAAATTTACTGTTTTATATATTTATATCGAAGCGTTCCCGAAACAATTCTCTTGGGCGCGTTATGCTCCTTATGAATTTCTTCTCTTATAACCCTGATATTTGAAGTACAAACTTACCTGAGCAAATATGAAGTAATTATTCTACACCATGTATTAAGCACATACAAATGTATGTATGTATATTCCAAGATAATAGCGAAAACAATGTTGCAATTTATACAGCACTAAATAGTTAAAGAGCAGGATATCATTGTCACAGGACATGTCCGCATGAAGAACATTTGTGAACTGCAATGAATTTGCAATGAGTAAGGCCACCTAAATATTTCGTTCTTTTTTCTTTGACACACCTTTTACAAGAACCTAAAAACTTTGTTTGACTATTCAACATTTTCATGTGACTACAACAACTGCCATGTTGTAAATGTTGTTGCTAGGATAGACATCTCGTACTACCGCACGTTAATTTCCTCTCAATTTTTCGAGTATGAATACCACCTATCATTCACAGGATTTGCTACGATTGAAAGACTTTTGTACTACCCACTCCTTCAGGCTGGCATACTGAAGTGACAGTGCAAATAAATTTTCTTCTTTCTCCTGTCTTCAAGAATTTGCATTAAATACTGCCTTAAATAGAAAAAAATAGTAGTGGAAGCGTAACTAAAAAATGAAATCATGGAGGAGTGGACAGACAAATGCGGGTTTTACGGTGTACACTACATTTGCATTTCATTGAAAGTTAGACGACTAACGGTGACAAGGAATGACATGTGATTAGGGGGCGGAAAGAGATAAGCAGAATATACGGAAGTGGGAGCAAGCATTTTTAGAGCAAATGGCAAAAGAAAAAGTAGCGGCCGAAAATGCTGGCAGCCATTTTAGACAACTTTTAAAAGCAATTTTTTTTAACTTTTGGTTTGTATTAGAGATGTAACGGAAGTTGGAGAAAGGTGGTAGTAACACAAATCTAGTAACTAGAGCATAAGAAATAAAATAATGCAAATAAAATGATACATAAACTTTCTTTAATTAGTAAAACCTGATAAAATCAACAGAGTTACCGGTCAATTCAACCGAAATTTAAGTAAATTTTTATCCATCGCAAATAACTTTTGTATCAATTTCGCATAAATTGTTGATTTCGAATTGACCGTTCCATCATAAATATAATAAATAATAATAATAATAATAATAACAATGACAGCTGTTAAAATAACAAATTTTTATTAACATTAGAATAAAAGTAAAAGCTGTAGCTATTACAGAGATTACTGTGGCACCATGCTCAAGGTATTGAGAGCCATGTTTGTTATCTTTAAAATAAATTGGTATTATGCAATACATATTTACGGTTTTTTCGCCTGTTGAAATTACCAACGAAATCAGTTCTTTTAACAGAATAATCAGTTAGATTGATTGTAATCTTGAGAACAAAAGTTTTCTGTTATGTTTAAATTGTTAGTGTCACCTTAAAAATACAAAAGAAAACTGTTAAAATAACAGATTTACGTCAATAGTAGAGTATCATGGAAGACTGTTGATATGACAAAGATTTCTGTGGCGCAATGCTCATAAAAACAAAGTAGGGAGCGCTGTGAGCATAAGTTTCTCTTTGAAATTAGCTGATGTTTTTCCATAGTAGGATAGTTGTTCGCTGTTACAATGGCCAATGAAATCTGTTCTTTTAACAGAAAAATGATTTAGCTTGCTTATGAATCTGTAATTTTTACACAACTTTTTTAATTAAGACCAGCAGTTTCTCTGCTATTGAAATGACTATAAAAATCAGTTCTTCTAACAAAAACTTGCTAAGATTAACCATAATACAGTCGAATGTCTGTTAATTCAAAAACATATTTGTAAAAATTTTGCCAGCATCATTTCTTTCGGTGTATGACTTGTTAGAAACTCGACGTGCGAAAAATATTTTTTCCAATAAACTTTTTATTGATCAGCGTTCGTATATAAGAGCAGCTTCCTAAAAGGTTGGCCTGTCGGAAGCGCAAGTTTAAATCAATTCGTAGTTCCGACGTATCGGTGTCGAAATCAAAGCTCTATTATATACATTTCTAATAAGGATACTGAACACACATTTTCCTTTCATTTCATTCTAACCTTTTTTTATTTTATTTATATTTTTTAATTTGTCTACTTTTGTCTTGGATTTTTTTCCCCTCTTTGTCAGAGATAAATAAAATTAGTTCACATTTTTAATTGGGCTTTCCTACAAATTAAAATTAAACGGTATCTGTGCTACTTAAATTGCTGTTGAGGTATGATTTTAGGTGAATGGTTGCTGACTTTGTGAATGAGGCTATAACCACCTTCATATTAAAGGATGTCAGTGAGTAATAAATATGAAGTTAACAGGATAGTTATGCTTGTTAGCTAATTGTGGTGTAGAGCACATTTACAAATTTTCCACAGTTGGGATAGGGATTAAATTATAAAGTTTATGTAGCGAACAAGAGATTTTTATTTAGATTATATAACTGAGACCTAAGCAAAAAAGGTTGCACACAGCACTGCATGAAAAGTGTGTACTTGAAAACCTGATCATTCACCCCATTCCCGCACCTGGCCTGCTGCATTAACTAACGCCTTTATAAAAAATGAAGTAATGAGCAGAAAAATAATGCCTGCGGACTGTACTTCCTTTTGTGGGAGGGTTTGTTTCCCTTTCTTGAGAGGAATTGAAAAAGGTTTAGTGAACGGAATTGAATACCTGAATCTTCAGAGTATCACATTTCCGCAGCTAAGGAACATTGAAAGATATTGCTAATGTCAGTGATATTACTGACGATCTGGAACAATATCATGAAGTTACGGATGAGTATCTGGGAGGCTTGTAATACGAAAATCGGTATTGACGGTAAACGTTTCAAAGACTTAACATTTATCTATAAAAACCAAGCATTGAAATAGGCTCATTAAGCAAAAAAGAGGGCTTACTTACTTACTTAATTGGCGCTTAACCATTTAAACCGTTGTTGCCGTCCAACAAGGCGTGCCAGTCGCTCCTTCTCTCTGCCAACCGGCTCCAATTGGTCACGCCAATGGAGCTTAAATCGTTTTCCACCTGGTCCTTCCAACGGAGGGGGGTGCCGCCCTCTACCTCTGCTTCCATCGGCGAGTTCCGATGGAAACACTTTCTTGGCCGGAGCGTCATCTTTCATTCGCATAACATGGCCTAGCCAGGGCAGCTGCTGCGTTTTAATTCGCTGGACTATATTGATGTCTGCTTATAGCTCGTACAGCTCATCGTTAAATCTTCTTCGGTACTCGCCATCGCCATCCCGTAGAGGTCCATAAATCTTCCGAAGAACTTTTCTCTCGAACACTCCTAGAGCCGCTACATCTGATGTTGTCATTGTCCATGCTTCTGCACCATATAGCAGGACGGGAACGATAAGTGACTTCTAGAGTATGATTTTCGTTTGCCGAGAGAGCACTTCACTTTTCAATTGCCTACCTAGTCCAAAGTAGCATTTATTGGCAATTATTTTCTCTCCCTTCTGCATTTTCTATTTCATCTTATTCGGCCCATTCAATTTCTCTATCCCTTTCATTCTTCCGTAAATCTTCCAGCGTTTTCTCTTAGCCATACAGCTGTTGCCCATATCAAACTCTACCTCTCACCATTACCCTTAATGTTATCCTTATTCTTAGTCTTTCTGTTAACCTCTCTTAACTACTTTGTCTCAAACCATTACCCTTATTTTTACTTTCACTCTCCATCTTTCTCTTGTTCTTTTTATTTGTCCCATTTCCCTCCAACTTTCTCTACTCTTTCTTCTCATTTCCTCTCTTTCTCTTCTCTTTTCTTTAATGTTCCGTTTCCAGTGTTGAGATATATCGAGTTTCACTCTTTTTCGCACATTACATTCCCTTTCGTCTACTTTAAAATTCATTACCGGATCACGAGGGTCGTCAAATTGTTGTTGTGCTACTGAGATCACCTGTCTGGCTTTATTGCGTGATGAGTCGTGAGTGCCAGACTGCCCTGAAGTTTTTTGAGTAACCCTTGACAGAGTGAACATTTTTGTTCCGCTCTCTTTTAATCCCTCTCCCGACATTTTTGGTAGTGTATACAAGTTATCGATTTATTATCAAAAAGTTGTCGGCAATTTATAGAGAAGTTATCGATATAATATTAGAAAGTTATCAATGTGTTATCAAAAACTAACGATGTTTCCTCGATAAGGTATCGATTTGCTATCAAAAAGTTAGAATTTTTATCAAGAAGTGATCTATGTGTTTCATACAGCTAAAAACAATAAAATAATTTAAAAACATTTTAAGTTAAACGGTTTTATTGAAAACAATACTTACATGAAGTAATAATAATACTAAAAGCTATAAAATAATTAGGTAGGTCCTAGGTACTAGTCATCACACTCCTCATCAATCTAGGGCGTTGAAAATTAAATAAAAGCATTGGTCGCGTAAACTTTTTAAAAATGTGAGGCGTAGCATAACCTTATTAAGGTTCAGTTGGTCTTACTTATGACTATCAATAGAAATTTGACGCGTCCAACGCTTTTATATAATTGTCTGATCAACACCCTAGATTGATGAGGAGTTTGATGACTAGTACCTAGGACCTACCTAATTATTTTCTAGCTTTTCGTATTATTATTACTTCATGTAAGTATTGTTTTCAATAAAACCGTTTAACTTAAAATTTTTTTTTAATTATTTTATTTTCAAGTTTTTAGTCCTTATTAAATTGCCTATTATTTCTCATTCTATTTAGTTCGTTTAGTCAGTCATTATTACAAGGACTCTTTCCTGACAAATTTGTTACAATCTAAGTCCTCAATACATAATCCTTTCAAAGACTTTACTCGACTCTGCGCCACGTATGCTTGCCCCTCCTCGAATTCCAAAATATTTTGATGTCACTTCTACCGGACTGTATGTAATATTTGTTTCAAATATGAGCCAAATCGGACATCATAGGTCGCTTTCTATTCATGTATATATTATGTGTTCCAAATATGGACCAAATCGGACCACAAATATGATTTTTTTTTGAATATCTCGATCCTTGCGCCACCTAGCGGCGTTTTTTTTCATAGGTCGCTTTCTATTCTTGTATGTATTATGTGTTCCAAATATGAGCCAAATCGGACCACAAATACGATTTGTTTGAATATCTCGATCCTTGCGCCAACTAGGGGCGATTTTTTTCTTATTATTGCATCTTCATCGGGCTCTGAGCTATATCCCATGTTTCAAGCTTGTAGCTTATCGGTAAGTTACTCAAATTTCAACTACAAAATTCGTAGCAGCCAGCCAACCAACCACCCCGCCAAACAGCCAGTCTGTCAAGTCAAGCTAAATACAACTGTTTAAAAATGCAAGGCGCGATAACCTCCGAAGAGATGTTAGGCCGAGCTTGTCTTCCAATTTACGTCGTGCTCAATTTTATTTGTTCCTACAAACTGGCGGGACGGGACCTACTTTTCTAGCTTTTCATGGCAGAAATACACTCTGAGTGCTTCCCAAACACTGCTATTAATTTGCTGTCGAAAAGTGTTCGATTTGTTATCGACTTCTTATTGCAGTGTTGCCTATTTGTTATCGACATGCTATCATCGACTTTAGAAACATACTGCTGAAACAGACCGTATCATGAGGGCCGCCAAGTTTTTCTTTTCCGCCCGCTTTTGATCCCTTTACCGTGTATAAAAGTTATCGACTTATTATCGAAAATTGTCGACAATTTGTCGAGAAGTTATGGTGAGGTTATTAGAAAGTTATCGATGTGTTATCAAAAGATAACGATGTTTCTTCGATAAGCTATCGATTTGCTATCAAAAAGTTATCGAATTTTTATCAAGAAGTGATCTATGTGTTATCAAAAAGTTATCGATTTGGAATTAGATTACTACCAGTTTTTTATCGGCGTTTTATGGTTATCAAAACTTTATTTGTTTTCGCTATTATTTTGTCATATTCGTTATCGAAATATTATCGATTTGTTTCCGAAAAGTTATCTACATGCTTTTGAAAATTTATCGATTTTTTATTAAAAAGTTAAATAACTTGCTATCAAACAGTGATCGATTTGGTATCGATTTCTTATCGGAATTTGTTATCGCCATGTTATCGATTTGTTATCACCGACTTCTTGATTTGTCATGTAATGGACACCGATAAGACTTCAATATAAAATCTATGACCATCTGTTATACTGAAATTAAAGGACACAGAAGGAAAAAATTACAAATGTAGGAAAAATAAAAGGTTTATTTCTATCCTTAAAATGGTAGACGTCATCCCTTAAATCAACAAAATATTTATTACCCCCTTAATTTAAACTTTAAACTTGTTTGTCTCTCTGTGTAAGCGCATCAATATGGTTTGGTGTAATTCTAAAACTTTTCTCGTAAAATCTAACTTAATTTATACTTATTGAAAATCATTTCATTTTGACAATCCACCAAATTCAAATGGAAGGGGATTGAATAAAAACTTTTATTTGAAATTTTCTCGCAAGACAGCAAGCATAACGTAAGCCGTGAAAAATGCGATGGAGTAGAGGGAAAACGAGAGTTGACCTTCATAATAGAACTTTTAATTGAATTACACGAAAATTGTGATTGAGAATAACAAGTATTTGAAAAGAGTATGTTGCATTAATTTTTTAGTTTTTTTTTATGTTTCTTTTTTCGAAAGTCAGTTTGCTTGTGAGGCAGAACAGAGGAACAGAACAAAAGGTATGACAACTCAGTTATAGGCAGCGAAAGTGCGTTAGAAGCTGAACTTTTCCTTAGCTCGGTATTTATATTCCTGCTCGAAACTGAACCTAGGTTCGAAAATAGATCGTTACGACTATAGATTTCGATTTCGACTGAAAGTGGCAAAGGTCTTTAAGAAGATCCGTTTTGACTCTGTTCTGCTTGAACGTAAATATCGACTTGAATCCTGGAAGAAAGCTAGGTGCAGACTGGTCTTTCCTTCCTTATTTTTTCGGAACTTCCGCTCTTGCCGGTATCAAATCATCAGTGATAAATCGTTTGGACTCGACTCTGCTTAAGTGTAAAGGGCATTTTGAACTCTGAAAGAATAAGACTGCCCTCAACTTCACTCTTCATTTCAGAAATTCGGCTCATCTCGCTACCAAATCAACCTTGTTAAATTGATTTTAAGCATCGCTGTGGATCGGTAAACTTAATTCTTCTTACATCAGTAAGTTATGTTGAAAACTTCCATGTAATGAAGGCTCATCTGTAGTGTCTGTATTAATAGCAAGTGGAAAGTTATTGCTTGTCATATTGTTTCTGAATTAAGTTGCTCACTCAGTATTTCGATCTTTTGTATTTCTATTTCTCTGCCTTGACACAAAAGAGCTCGAAGAGAGTTTTCTTTTGACCTTTGCTAGCTTATGCAGCATTGAAACTTGCATGGGCTCATTCTTAACCGTTTATCGTTATCAGCCTCGATCCGGACACAATTACCAGTTTCACTTAGACTTTTGCAAACCAACTGGTCTGTCTGTTTATTCCAACAGCCAGCGTTTTGGCAGCTACAGTTTGTGCAGCGGCTGTGGACTTTCCTGTCTGATTAAAGATACGGCATTCCTTAGTCGTTAAAGCCACATTCTAAGAATGAAAAGATTTCGAGAAGTTTAATTAGGCCTGATCCTAACCGAAACTATATTCAGCCTCTAGAGCTCGAATGGTCATAACTTTGTGGAGATGGCTCTTTAGCTTCTATGGCTTCTACATATTTTAAAGTAATAATAAGTTGGCCTTGGCAAAGCATACAGCTTTCTAAGCGAACTTTTATAGCGCGATCTTGTGGCTTCATTAGTCTTATCTGCATAGCCTATTAATAGATCTTCATATCCTTTTTGTAGAATCAAGCCCTGGCTCGACCTATTATGTTTATTTACTTATTTCAATAATGCAGAAAGTTTTGACTGGACTTGAAAAATGATTTTTGCTCAGTCTCCTCTCAGGTTTCAGCATCTTTGCAAACTGAAGACCGCCTACATCCGCCTGAAGTGGACTTAACATCACCATCTTGCTGCTGCGTTACATGTTTCAGGTCAACTCTCCAAATGGTGTCCAGTATAGCACCAATCAGCACTTCAACATCCCTGTAAATCATAGCAAGCCGTTGTTCACTAGTCTGATCGCAGAGTTTAACTTAACTGTGTGCCAACAAGATGGCATCTTTTTAGACTCTTGCTCTCTCTGGTAGAGCTGTGCAATCAAAACGACCTATTCCTTGCTCCTATTTCGTTGTTATGATCCCTTTGGTTCCTGGCTGGACAAGCTCTTTGTTCTCCTAGCGAATTCCCCTAACTAAAAGTTACCAATGGTGATTATGTTCTGTAGCTTATATGGATTGATCAGTTAAAACAAAAAAAAATTTACTCGCCCCTCAAGTTGCTCGGGCACCATAGCCTTTAGCACCACCGTGGTCAGCACTCCACCCTTTATAAACGAATAATGACAGATTGCTAAATAGTTTGAAATTCCACTTAGAATGAGCATAACAAAGTTAAAATTAAAACTTGACACGGCCGCGAGTTGACGGGCGCCATAGTCTTTGGCACCACCCTGGGCAGCTCTCCACTCTTTATTTGCTGCTCCCTTTATAAACAAATAATGACAGATTGCTAAATAGTTTCAAGTTTCGCTTAGAATGAGCATAATAAAGTCCAAATAATTTTAAAAATCGCCACAAGTTGCTCGGGCGCCATTTAGCACCACCCTTATGATCGTTTCACCCTTTTTGCCGCAATCTCATATTTCATATGACCAGATTGCTAAAAATCGTTAATTTTTAATTCAACATCTGCAAAATAAATTTAAAAGTTTGAAAAACTTAGCAGGAGCGCTCAGTCCTTAGTATCCACTTACTGCTCTTATGTCTTTATATATAGCATGTCCCGATAAATTGCATTCTAAAAATTAGTTTTAGTAGATTTTAACGGCATTACGCGCACGTTTCCATTGATATCAATTTCGTTAAGCATAAAATGGTGCTATGCCACTTGGGATTTCATTTTGAGCTTTTATTGAATTGCATTTGAGTGTTGGATAAAAGAAGTTGAACGCACAGTCTAATGGCTATTTGTGATTTGATTTTCATTTTACTTTATTATTTTCTTTACTGAATGTCAAATTTATTTTCTACGTCAATTGGCTTCCTGTGAATGCAGCTCTAAGTTGATTGCATTAAAAGAACATCACTGAGTTCTATGTATATTTCTTATGCAGTCTGTGATTTTTCTATTTTCTAAAAAAAACTTGTTTTGGTTATGCAAAAAATGTTTATGAGAAAGCATGCACATAAAAAACAATAAAAGTCTGCGTAAACAAACTCGGTCTGGAAGTAAAAAGGTAGCAGAAATATAAACTTCTGTGTTCCTTAACCGATTGTACACATTCAAATCTTATTTGTTTTTCTAACAAGAGGGTAGAAATTTAAAATACCCTAATTATGCTTTAGCTTCGGTTGGCTGGCAAATTGGCGCTATTTTTATGTTCTGCTTCATAATTTACTTCGGAAAATACATTTTTAGCGATTGAATAGCTTTTATTGTGAATACTCTATTTACGCAAACCTTTAGTAATATGTTTTTCTGAATAGAATAGAACATAAAAGATTCCAAAATATTCGATTTGGCCAAGGAAAAAACTCGCGTACACTCGATTTACAAACGCTGTATCTGAGTTTTTTCTTGAATGGAAAGAACACAAAATATACTACCTTGGGCTACCTCGGGTAGAATCGGGTTGGTAGAGGAACAAATACGAATACACTCTGGTGAAAAAAGAAGTATCCATAAATGTTTGTGTAGAACGAACATAAAACATGCTACTTTGGGCGCATTCGGGTAGACTCGAATTGAAAAAGGAACAGAGTAGGTTAGACCGCTGCCTTCATAAATATTCTTCTCTGAATGAAAGATCAGAAATATTCTGCGTTGTCGGATACGAGTAGATTAGAGTTGGAAAAGGAACAGTATAGGGTAGACCCGATTAGTAACGTAGTATCCAAAAATTTGCTTTTTACTTTGGGCGTGTTCGAGTTAGCATAAAAACAGTTTCGGGTAGACTGTATAAAAAAAATTCGGTTAGGGAACGCAGTATCCATAAATTGGATTTCTGTATCTATGGAAAGAAGACAATAACATGCTGTATGGGGCGTGTTCTGGTTGACGCAGTTTGTCAAAGGAACAGTTTCGCGTAGACGGTATAGAAAAACTCGATGAGCAAACGCAGTCTCCAAAATTTTGCTTTTTACTTTGGGCGTGTTCGAGTTAGCATAAAAACAGTCTCGGGTAGACTGTATAAAAAAAATTCGGTTAGAGAACGCAGTCTCCATCAATTTGGGTTTCTGTATGAAAAAAACACAAAAATACAACTTTTGCTTGTTCGGGTACAGTTGGTACAGAAACAATTCCTTAGTAGACTCGGGTGGCCAAAAGTATCCGTAACTTTTTTTGCGGACACCGTGGTGTGATGG
Organism: Eurosta solidaginis; assembly: GCA_029619165.1. NCBI lineage: Eukaryota > Metazoa > Arthropoda > Insecta > Diptera > Tephritidae > Eurosta > Eurosta solidaginis. Next base: position 8,399 of record JARSSU010044358.1, on the reverse strand, counting down.
AAGCGTGCTCCGCCTACCACACCGTAGGGCCTGGGGTCGCCCCTCGGCAGTGTTTGGCAAGCGCTCCGGGTGTATTTCTGCCATGAAAAACTCTCAGTGAAAACTCATCTGCCGTTCGGAGTCGGCATAAAACATGTAGGTCCCGTCCGGCCAATTTGTAGGGAAAATCAAGAGGAGCACGACGCAACTTGGAAGAGAAGCTCGGCCTTAGATCTCTTCGGAGGTTATCGCGCCTTACATTTATTTATTTATGTATGGAAAGAACGCAAACAACGCTTCTCCGGTCAAGTTTCGGTTGGAAAAAGAACAGTATTGGGTAGACTCGTTTGGCAAATGCAATTTCCATAAAATTAAAAGAACACAAAAAATGCTACTTTTTTAATTATGTAAGTGGCAAACTCCATAACTTCTTATATTGAAAGAACACAAAAATTCTACCTTCGGTAAACTCGGGTAAAATCCGATTGGTAAAAGAATATGGGGACGTTGTTTAGAGCTGGATTCACTGTGTTAGTCTTTCTTTATATGTTCGCTGTGTTAGCCATCGCCACTCCGGTGGCCTTCTTATATTGCTTCATCGGACTTTACAGGTAATTGCAAACTGAATCTGATCGCTTTCTATGCATCTCTTTGTTACCATGTATTTCAGAAGCTCACTCGGCCTAGTTTACGTGAGCGAATAATTTGCCACGTAATACCGAGCAATTCATTTTTTGATCCGCCGAAGGTGCGTTTCTAACATTCAGGAGTATCAACTTCCTTTACCTCATTACTAATTACTCTACGTCATACCTTATACTTTGTCCACCTAGTCATACATCGCATTATCGTTTGTGCGGTCCTTAAGCTTTTTCAACTTCCTTTCTTGATCTACTGATTAAAACCGCAAACTTCATTAACTGAAAACTTTGTGTGCATATCGCGTGATGTGTCTCTGCTAATTAGCATGAATGTGATTGACAGTTTTCTTTAGCAAAAATAGCCCTGCCATTACGATTAATTGTATCAACTCTTATCTCACATATATGCTTAATGTATTGCGGTCACAGAGAATTCTGAAAGCAACCAGTAAAAACAAGCTTTAAAGGTGCCATACATTCCTTTCCACTGCTTATTCAACTTTGATTGAGAAGAAATCTTGCATGACAGCCAATAATTGGACGATATCAATGCCACATCGCGTTGTCAGCAATCCTTCTCAAGACGATTGCACTTGAAATGATTTCTTTATGAATTTTTTGTCTCTTCTCTTTTATGTTCTTCTTGATTACGTTCGTGACAAAGTGCAGTGCAAAGCGACTAAAAGGATTGGCGAAGCATTGAGAGCGAGAAAGTAGACAAATTGAGGAAAGCAATAAATCCAATGAGGCTTCCTACAAGACATCGCGTTATTGATTTCGCATTTGAACGTGATGTATGGATGGGATGCGCGAAAAGAAGCCCTCCGCGGATTTCAGTTCAATTTATTTACAAAGATTACTGCAAAAGAAACTATTTTAAATTTTTGAAAGAGAATTTAAGAGCAGCTGAGTACTGAAATGATAAGATCAAGCACACATACAATATGAACTCGTTCTGACAAGTAAATCTTCCATAGAATAATGTACATATTTACCAACACCAAACCTCCGAAAGTCCGCTAACTATAAATCAAAGTCATTACACAACTGCTAAGAGTCCTGTGTACGGCTTCGCATTTGTCTTGTCTAAGAGGATACGCAGACAGTTGTGCCTGCATCCGCTTGATTAGTTGCAACTTGTTGTAAGACGGAAATCATTTTGCATAACACTGAAATTTATTAAGCAACATTTTGTTGTAAAGTTGTTCTTATTTATCTTGTTGGTGCGCTTAGGTTTCGGTAGCGGGTTGTTCCATCTCAAAATGACCAATTCTAGGAACTAACTATTTTTAATTAAGTAAAATTTTTTTAAATGTATACACAAATTGTTGTAACGCCATATACTGAACTAGTCCTCATCACAAGAAGGCAGAAAACGCGGAAACCTATATCACGAAAGCTTGTCGGCTAAATCCTGGTTTTCAGCAGCAAAGGCAAATATATGGTAGTCATTCTGGATAGAAAAGTACTCGTGAGTGAAAATATGGGAGATCGGGTAGGTTAAAAAAGCAACCACTTCCGTGTTCTCCTGTAGTTTGCATTCCTACACGAAGGCACTGTTCAGGGTGCCATCACGATATTTACCGTTGGACTAGAGATATCGTATCCAATTCCCGAGCGGTACTTGAAATTATTTGACAGAAGAAGAGTAATAATTTTCTCCGACAGCGAGGCCGCGCTAAGGGCCTTGGCTCTTAAAGTCTATCACTGAACGCCGAAGATCTCTCAATGAGAAAGCCCTGCACTTATATAACTACCTAGTTACAGGGATGTTGAAGGCAACTATAGAGCTGATGCGTTGGCCAGAAGGGGTACGACACCTTACATACTTCACGAAAATGATTCGATAGGTAAACCAATAGCTTCTTTTAAATTCCGTGCGAAACGAACCTCACTTGCCCGTGGCGAATGCCGTTTATTTAGCAGGCGTAGCTCTGGTGACCACCAATTTCAACACGTAAAGCGGAAAATGGATGTGGAAGATTCGACGTGGTCGTATGAAATCGTCTCCAAGATGATCCGCAACGTACAGGTCTGTATACGGAAAAGGATATCAATAAAACGATCCAAAACCTTCCGGGAGTCTCCTTATTGCTACAAGAAGGAGAAGATGTTGGTACGAAAGAAACAGCTTTGATAACAACAAATATGCGGATCAGCAATGATAACACCAAATTTAGCTATTTCGTTCATAAAATGGGTATAAACTAATTAATTGGCATAACTTTTCTCTAATAGGAGTGGCGATATAACCAATGAGCTGCCGCAACGTGAATCGGCTCTTGACGTCGCGAAAGTGTATACTTGAGTACTATTACAGGCGACATCTCTTAGCGCCATCTTAATGAGGCTTAGTCCTTTAGAGTTCTCATCCGAAAATTAGAAAGAGCATATTCAGATTACGTACGGTATTCACCAAACACTGATCTATTGTCGCTCATTGGGCTCGGATGAAATTGTAACACAATACTTTATACAGCAGCAATGGTTACAAATACTTAGGATTTGGATTAGTTTTTTATCAGGCTACCATCTCCAAAGCTTTAATTTACATTAAGACTGCGTTACACAACAGTAACGGTTGGGGCTTCGATAACCTTTTACATTAGGGTTACGGTTAAAGCTTCGATTATGTTAAGCGTTACGAGTTTGGGTACAAATTTACTTTAGTGGACTACTGTCCTTCTGAAAATGATACCCCTTAAAACTTAATTACAGATTGAAAGAAATTTGACTAATAACCAAAAAATATCCAATTGCAAAATCATCCGATTTGATATGGTATGACCCAGTTGATGTATCGAAATACATGGTGTACTACAGGCGCTGTTGCGACATTTTCGTGAGACTGAGCAAAGTAAATATGTAAATGTTTTCTTGTACAGTGATGGCAGATGTAGGATTCACGTGAGTTCGAAAATTTCCTTGTGATGTAAGACTTTTGTACGCATCCTACAACGCAAAAGGGAGGCAGTCACTTATAGCACCGGTTCCCCAATAGACTATTCACTACCTCCGAACTGGTGCTAATCGGATGCAGAGCGTGGCACTTGGTAGATACACTTTTACCAACAGCGCTTAAGTCTGAGCTACATAAATTTGAATTAATTACTCACAGGACTATTGCAGAACCACCTAAGACTGGACTAGCAAAAAACGCGTTCAAAAAGTCTGGAAAGGGGGACAATTACTATTTCGTCTCTTTGCGCGATATTTATGCGCTTTTTGGGAACTACTGCGATTCGCTGCAAGGTAGTAAACAAATGTAAATCTTACTTAGGACAGTCTTCTTCGATTGGACATGCCAGAAAGGACCTTCCTCATTTCTTTTGCCATCTGCATCACGCTGCGAGCTGGCACAACTAAAATAAAGGCAGGTCATGCGTAATGTAAATAGGTGGATAGCTGATCACGGTCTGCAGCTAGCAAGAACAAAAATGGAAATCGTCATCCTCACAAAGAGACGGATTCCCACTGCCAGGAATATGACGGTTGGGGACTAGCCAATAAAAATACTCACTCCAACGAAATATCTGGGAGTGAGGTTAAGCAGTAAACTCAACTTATCGGATCACGATACGAAGAGCCTGTGAAAGAACTGCGCGTACAATAGCGAATTTTAGTAGATTAATGGCAAACACCGTGGTGTGATGGTAGCGTGCTCCGCCTACCATACCTTAAGCCCTCGGTTCGAACCCGCGACATCAAAATTTTAGAAATAAGGTTTTTCAATTAGAAGACAATTTTTCTAAGCGGGGTCGCCCCTCGACAGTGTTTGGCAAGCGCTCCGAGTGTATTTGTGCCATGAAAAGCTCTCAGTGAAAACTCATCTGCCTTGCAGATGCCGTTCGGAGTCGGCATAAAACATGTAGGTCCCGTCTGGCCAATTTGTAGGGAAAATCAAGAGGAGCACGACGCAAGTTGGAAGAGAAGCTCGGCCTTAGATCTCTTCGGAGGTTATCGTGCCTTATATTTTATTTATTTTTTTTTGTAATGGCAAATACAGGCAGTACAAAGTCATGTATAAGGAAGCTGCTTGCATCAGTCTCGGATTCTACACTCTTATACTACGCAGAAATTTGGGCTAATGCAACTAAATACCAGAAGAACCGAATCGCCCTCACCGCGGTCCAACGAAGAGGGGCGCTGCGAATAGCTTCGGCTTACCGCACGGTCCCGGCTGAAGTTTTCCGATATATCTTATCGCTGAGGAAAGAAAAGCAATATACGACAACGGATCGGAAGCGAGTAGAGCTCCTGTTGTCTTGCAGACGCGAGAAGAATCGATTCGACACAGGCAAGAATAGTGGAGCCACAGCACCGTAGAAAAGTTTTAAGGGAACAAATCCCTGAACTGAATCCATGGTTGAAGCGACCGCACGTAGAGGTAGACTTTTACCTGACTAAGTTTCTAACCGGACACGGTTACTTCCGCATAGAATGGGCAAAGCTGATAACCCGAGATGCCTGTACCAATACGGGCACCTCTCCGATCAGCGAAGAAAGGTAGTAGAGATACTTGGGGAATAATATGACCTGCCGAAGTGACAGATGGGATACGGTCAGGACATACATATGTGAGACATATACATATCAGTAAACGAGAAGAGGGAGAGTAGCCATGGAGCTGACGTAGCGTACTCCCGTATCCGAAATAATGCTAACCGCGGTCCATGGTACGGGGGTGTGCGCGGGCCGTTGAAGGTAGGTTTTAGTGGGTAGCCCTTAAGGAAAAAGGGAATCCTCACTCGGAGAATCTCGCAGTGAGGCTTAAATACTTCGGTCAGTGCATAAAGCATTTCCTCCTTTCACGAAACTCAAAAACCATAAACAAAAATTAGTAAACAAGTGTAAAACAACTTTCGATAGAGATGTTTAGAACTCTTAATGAACTTAAAAAAAAGTGTTTAATTTGAGTCCTAAAATGCGGATAAGACGCAAAAAGTTTGCTTGGCTACACTGTGCTAGTAGAAGAAGACAGAAGCTTGTTAGTATATTTATTTTATTATTTGTAATTTTCTTGCATTACAATTTTGCTTTTGTTGATTCGGTTGTGCAAGTTAGTTGAAAGTCAAACAAAAGGCTGTCGAAAGCTTGAAAGTGCTGTAATTTGAAAGGCTGGTAGGAGATGCTCGCGATGGGAGATATTTTCTTACGCGGCTTTCAATTATTTGCCCATATGAGTATGTACATATTCTTATGCAAAACGAGTGGATGGCTACTAAGGATACAATTTGGAAGATACCGCGGTGATGAGGAGTTATAATTATTGGTAATGTTGGGGAGATGAAAAATTGGCGACCTCACCTATCCGTAAGGAATTCTACTTAAATACTACTAGACTCTGGTGACACTAAGTTTCTTTGAGGGCTCGGCCAGTACATTAATGGTACTATTTTCTGGAATTTAAAAGATCAGTATCCGGCAAAGCACCATCAACATCGATGAAAATCCCAAAACTCTCGAGGAGTCTCCTTTTCGCTACACGGGTAACGGGGAAGACAGTGGAGGGTGCTGAAACTACTGAAAAAGGTGCATCGGTGAAGGGATGGCTGATGCCAAAACCAGGCAACTAAATGTTTAAACAGTGTATCGGTTGATGGATGCCCACAACTATCGGTGGATGATTGAACAGTTCACCGACCTCGATGGTCTGAATGGTAGTTGATAAAAGGTGGCGAATGGGTGGGAAAGTTAGAAGTATAATAGAACGTTGAAACTGATGAACAGCGAGCCGCTGAATATTGGATGATTTAGGGTGAATAGTGGATAATGAAAAGGTTGACGGTAGGCTGGGGCTAGTAAATACAAAATGGTGAGACCATTAGACGACAGTTGATTGGTTGATGGCGACAGGTGAATAACCAGTTGCTCCGTGAATAATGAATATTATCCCAAGTAGAGTCAGTGGCCCGACTGGCGCAAAAGTAAATCGCCTAAAGTAGAGCCAGCCAAAAATAGTTTGTGTCCGCAAAACGAAAAACTGTAGAGAGTAAAGGATATCTGCGAAATAAGGGAACGTGATTCCGTACTTCGCTTTCTATGCTTTATCATACACAAATCGCTTTAAGACATGTTAGGTTAGGTTAGGTTTGGTGGTAGCTACCCTGATAGGGTAAGCTCACTTGGACCACATGAAGGTCCGTTGTGATACCACATACAATAAAATAAAATAACGGTGACGTATATATAACTACTTAGGGAATCGTTGGGTAGCAACGATAAAGTTCCGAATGATACTGATTTCAACCTTGGATTAATCCTCGGAAGATCCAAGTGAGTTGCAACCGAAGTACTTTCACCTAGTTCTGGCAAAAGCTGGGCGATCAAGCATAAAGTGATTTGATGTTTCCACCACATCATCCTCCATACAGCTGCGGCAGGATGGAGTTTCCAGTATATTGAGACGTAATGCATGGATACCCATGGGACAGTGCCCTGTCAAAATGCCAATGGCCATTAATAGGTGAGCCTTAGTGAACCCAGGTACTTCGGCAGACCTCCTGCCATCCACTTTCGGCCAGAAGATCTTGCTACCCTGCAAGAGATGGTGCCCGCCCAACGTTTGCTGAGGTAACTCGCTGCCCAGCTATGGAGGAGCAAACTACAGGTGGCCAGCGGAGTCCCGAGATCCCTACAGCTAACTTCTTCCGGTTCAGTTGACCGGAATATCACTATGGCCCGGGACCCAGATAATCTTAATGATAAAATAGCTCGATGCAATCGCAAGCGAGAGTTAGGGGATCAGAATATACCCGCGGTAGGTATAGCTGTCGTAAGAGGCGACTAAAATACCAGATTCGAGGGGCTGTGTAGCGCAACCTTTCAGGTTGCCAGCGCAATATATAGCTTCTCCAAACCCAATTGTCAACCTCACCTATCCGTGGCGAATCCTATTTCACTAACTGACGAGGCTCTGGCGACCCCAAGCGCCTGAAGGTTTAATGTGGCCACATAAATCGTTCCCGAGATGGTCGGGCTAGCACCTTAATGGTGCTATGGTACCGGAGCGTACCGGATTTGTATCCGGCAAAGGACCATCACATCGATAACACTCCCCGCCTTCGGGGAGCAACCTTATCGCTACAACAACAACAACAACAACAGGTCAGGTACTCCCAGACCACCCTCGATATCACTGTAGTTGAACTCAAGTTGAACTCATAGCCGGGGGTGTAAGTACCACTGAAAGTAACACTAAGAGTATTTTGATGTTGCTAGTCCTTGGACTTGAACCTCTTATTTTTGTATGGTATAGGGCTATTTCCAGACCACGGTGTTCGATTGACAAGATTTGATAGGAGCTGCGAAGCAGCAGTGCGTTATCACAACGTCCAGATAGGAAAACCGGTGTGAGTACCAAAAAATCGTTAAATACGATGTGTAGACATGTGTACATCTGTCAACTATTTTTTTTTGTACGTAACTAGAGCACGTCCAGGTAGAGGTAACTTTACCAGCAACAAATAGTTCCCTACATTATGGTTTTAAAATCGGCTCTTTAATTTTAAAGAATAATTAGCATCGACTTCTCGGTTTGCTATCGACGAGTTATTTCTGAGTCATAGTCTTAACAGATCGACAACATGCGGGTTAAGAAATAATTAACACTCATAATCGATAACCAATTGATAACCAATCGATACACTTTTGATAACAAATCAATAACCAATAACATATTGATAACATATTGTAGGCACACAATTATTTGTGCGATATCCAAAATTAATTTTATTAATTAAAGTTTTTAAATTTACATGAATATATATATAAGTTTAA
>JARSSU010044357.1:0-11232 GCA_029619165.1 Eurosta solidaginis | reverse complement strand
AAACCAACATTCCGAACGATGTCGGATCGCCTTGGTAGTGAAGCAAACGAAAACGGCCACATAACCTTTTACGAGGGTTGGAGATCGGAGCATCGAAGCTTTGATGTGAAATGGGCCGGCGAAGTCTACGCCAGTAGTAGTGAAGGGGGGCGCGAAAGTGCATCGTTGGGGGGGTAAAGCTGCCATTATTTGGGATTGCGTTTGTCGCTTATGAATGGTGCAGACTTTACATTGGAATATACATTTTTTCAGCTGAGGTTTGAGTCGGGGGGTTATAGAATTCCTGCCTCATAGCTTGTTGCAGGAGGCGGAGGTCCGCATGGAGGAAGCTCTCGTGTAGAAACCTTATATAAAGGGTAGTAAATCTAGCCTTTTCGGGGAGAATGATGGGATGACACTCATTGTAGGTCATGTCGGCGTTTACTAATCTTCCGTTGGCACGGAGAATCCCGTTTGTATCCAGGAAGGGGTCAAGTGCCAGTAGGGGGCTTCGCTTTCCGATTGGTTTTGAGTTTTCGAGGGAGGCTCTTTCGGAAGCGAAGAATTTCGACTGAGTCAAGCTCAGCAGACGGATTTTCGCGCGCATGACGTCTGCGTAAGAGAGGGCGGGATCGTTAGGGGTACGACTGCCTCCTACGGCATTTCTCAGCCGAGTTACAAATTTTAACACGTACGCTGTTACGCGTAGGGCGCGGGGATAGGAGGAGAACCGTTCCAAGAAGTCTTCCGACTCTTCCGCTGCATGCAGTGATTCGACTCGGCGAAGTTCGGGGGGTACAATATTCCTGGCCGTTGGTGTTGGCCAGTCCTCGGGGGGTCGGGAAAGCCACTCTGGGCCATTCCACCATAGCGATGAGCTAGCTAGCTCGAGGGGGGTGCATCCTCTGGTGCCCATATCTGCGGGATTATCCTTGCTGCGTACATGTCGCCAAGTGGCATTGCCGATGAGGTCGATGATCTGCGCAGTTCGATTGGAGACATAGGTTTTCCAGGAATGAGGTGGTTTCTCAAGCCAGGCTAAAACGATTTCGGAGTCAGACCACAGGGTTAACTTTCGCTGATTGAGGCCGAGATGGGATTGGACAACTGCGACTAACTTGGCTAATAAGACCGCGCCGCATAACTCTAGTCGTGGCAAACTTACGGTTTTTAGGGGGGCCACTTTCCCTTTAGAGACTAAAAGGTGAGAGAATACTTGAGTTCCTACGGTGGTTCTTACGTAAAGTGTCGCGCAATAAGCCTTTTCCGAAGCGTCGCAGAAGCCATGGAGCTCAACTGGTTTATCGGGGTGGTAGTTTATCCAGCGTGGTATTTGAATATCCGAGATCGTTGGGAGATTGTCGGCGAACTGCGCCCACTTGATGAGACGGAGGGGTTTCACTGGCTCATCCCAGTCAGTCCCGTCTAGCCATAGCTCTTGCATCAAGACTTTTGCTTGGATCATAATTGGCGTTAGCCAGAAGGTAAAGTATCCACAAGATAAAGCGAATGAACAGGAAGTGGAAGTATCCGCAGGATAATGTCGTTACAATTCAGTAAGAATATCAATAGGAAAAATATTTTTTAACGCAATTATTTTATCAAATAGAGGTAATATTTATCTATCTATATCTATAATCTTATAAAATAAAGTCGGTAAATGCCATGTATGCACATAGCTTCACACAGAATGCTCCGATTTTAAAACGGTTTTTTGCATTTGAAAGCTTAGCTACGTGAGATGGTACAGTTAATATAATTTGAAGGTATATACTATAGGGGCATCGCAATTGCCAAATGTAGTAAAAAATCATAAAATTTGTGTTTACACAGCTATAACTCATAAAGGGATGGATGAATTTAAAAAATTCTACTTTTCGGTAAAACTTTGAAATATTTACCTTCGATCTTCATCATACTTGATTATTGAATTTTTGATGATTGAATATTTTTATCAAAAAATGCGTATGTGCGTTTGTTTCGCTGTGAACTGTCCGCGCTAATTGCTTTTGAGTGGCTTGATGCGACACATACATACGTACATATATAGCATTCGCTGCGTTATTTAAGTTCGGCGCGTAGGTTTATAGGTATGTACTTATGAATGCCATTCGGCATGAGTATCACTCTAACAATATGACCTTTAGATAGAAAAAACCAAATATAATATTAAAATAAGGATTTTTAATTAAATTATTGCCACCTTGCATATCTTTCAAAATCCGTTTTCACTTTATTTTCAAGTTCTTCAATTTCCAAAAGACTTGAACTGACAAATTTTTGCTTTGGGACTTTGGATATTTTGGCAAACCTTTCTAAAGCTGTTAAATTTTTACATTTCGATTAATGACCGTATTTGTTACGTCTGAAAAGAAATATATATTTTTAATAGAAAATTATTACTTTCCAAACAAGTGACGAATTTGAATGATTTACCCCTGTTTCAATAAGCCGTTGGAAGTTAAAGGAACTTAAATATTTTCAGAATTCATAGACGTAACAAACCATCAAATTGAAGGCGTGTGACATTTAGCATTCTATAAAACACTATAAGTTTTTTCTTTCAAATTTAATTTTGAGTTACAAAAATCTTTAATATTCGCCGGAACTAGATTCTGCAATATCTTCATGCAATAATTCATCCGCGTGTTTGCTGAGAAACTCGGACGGACATGAAAAGTGCTCTGAAGCATGTTTTTTTTGGCTTTTGCGGACATCGCCTCAATTTCGTTTGCTTAAACCACTTATTTCACAGATTTTGTTCAGTTTAGTAATATCACTGTATTATTAAGCACTTTAGATTACTTTTTAATTAAATATTTTATTTTATTTACACTTTCACTCCGACTTACAAAAAGTGACGATTCACCATTAACCTCCAGAAACAACTAATTACAGAGCTGCGAGCAATAAAATTTATTAAATTCAATATCCCTGAAGTTTCAAGGCGTGTTCAGCTGAAATTTCTTCTGTGTACCTGATACTACTGCCTTCCTATTCAATCCATTTTGCAGGCCATTCATTTCTTACTGAGTTTCAGGGCATTTTTAGTGCTGAAATTTTACCTAAATTTATAACACCTTACCTCAAAAACTGCTGGGAAGCCATTTACACACATACATAGAAGGCGACTAAAATGCTAAATTGATTCAAGGGGTTGTGTAGCGCAACCCTCTCAAGGAGTTGCCCGCGAGATATATAGCTTCTCCAACTCAATTATCAACCTCATCTATCCGTGGTGAATCCTGTTTCATTAACAGCCGAGGCTCTGGCGATCCCGAACTCCTGATGGATCTAGCGGGTGGGAGGGCGGTATGGCCTAGAAGGTCTCATGTGGTCATACCAAATCGTTTCCCGAATTGGTCTCGCTAGTACCTTTAAAGTGCTTGTTACCAGAAGCTACCGGATCTGCATCCGGCAAAGGACCATCAACATCGCTAACACTACCCAAAGCCTTCGGAGAGCGTTTCTTATCGCTACAACAACAACAACAACATGAATATTTCACACATATAACCAGCAGAGTATAAAAGCAGCTGAGGCACCACTAATCAGTTTGATTTAACCGTAGAAACGCATAACCGGGTATCCGTGTGTCCAGTTGCGATTTTAAACTACTTTAGTGAGAGAACCACTGTCACTAGAGTGTTGAGCCTTCTAATATAGGAAACTACAGTATTTCTTTATCGTTTAAGTCATACTTGTAAGTTTCAGTTCAGGGGTTCCCCAGATATAAGTTCCCAAAGTTGACACCTACGCGAGCGCATAACCGGGTACCCAAGTACCCATCAAATATCAAAAAATGCATTTGTTTTAATATGCAATTTTCATTGCGGATTGTTAAAATATATTAGAAAACATGAATATTATAATTTGTAGACATATACTAATTCGTCTGCTCGCAAACGGTGCAGATACAATTTGTCACCAAATTTACCAGGCACATTGGTGTTTTGCAGATGCTGCATGCTTTTCGCGTTTTTTATACTCAGTTGAGCAGAGCTCACAGAGTATGTTAAGTTTGATTGGATAACGGTTGGTTGTACATATATAAAGGAATCGAGATAGATATAGACTTCCATATATCAAAATAATCAGGATCCAAAAAAAATTTGATTGAGCCATGTCCGTCCGTCCGTCCGTTAACACGATAATTTGAGTAAATTTTGAGGTATCTTGATGAAATTTGGTACGTAGGTTCCTGAGCACTCATCTCAGATCGCTATTTAAAATGAACGATAACGGACTATAACCACGCCCACTTTTTCGATATCGAAAATTTCGAAAAACCGAAAAAATGCGATAATTCATTGCCAAAGGCGGTTAAAGCGATGAAACTTGGTAGATGGGTTGACGTTATAACGCAGAATAGAAAATTAGTAAGATTTTGGACAATGGGCGTGTCACCGCCCACTTTTACAAGAAGGTAATTTAAAAGTTTTGCAAGCTGTAATTTGGCAGTCGTTGAAGATATCATGATGAAATTTGGCAGGAACGTTACTACTATTACTATATATGTGCTAAATAAAAATTAGCAAAATTGGATGAAGAAACACGCCCACTTTTTAAATTCAAATTTTAACAAAAAATTTAATATCTTTACTGTATATAAGTAAATTAAGTCAAAATTCAACTCCAGTAATGATATGATGCAACAAAATACAAAAATAAAAGAAAATTTCAAAATGGGCGTGGCTCCGCCCATTTTCATTTAGTGTGTCTAGAATACTTTTAATGCCATAAGTCGAACAAAAATTTACCAATCCTTTGAAATTTGGTAGGAGCATATATTCTATGACGTTAACTGTTCTCTGTGAAAATGGGCGAAATCGGTGGAAGCCACGGCCGCTCGGCCGTTAACACAATAACTTGAGCAAAAACCGATATATCCTTACTAAGCTTAGCCCACGTACTTATCTGAACCCACTTTATCTTGGCATAAAAAATGGCCGAAATCCGACCATAACCACGCCCACTTTATCGATATCGAAAATTACGAAAAATTAAAAAAATGCCATAATTCTATACCAAATACGAAAAAAGGGATGAAACATGGTAACTGGATTGGTTTATTGACGCAAAATATAACTTTGGAAAAAACTTTGTAAAATGGGTGTGACACCTACCATATTAAGTAGAAGAAAATGAAAAAGTTCTACAAGGCGAAATCAACAGCCCTTGGAATCTTGGCAGGAATACTGTTAGTGTTATTGAATATATAAATAAATTAGCAGTACCCGACAGATGATTATCTGGATCACCTGATCCACATTTGGTCGATATCGCGAGAACGCCTTCACATATACATCTAAGGGCCACTCGCTTTTAAAACCCTCATTAATACCTTTAATTTGATATCCATATCGTACAAACACATTCTAGAGTCAACCCTGGCCCACCCTAATGGCGATATCTCGAAAAGGCGTGCACCTATAGACCTAATGCCCACTCCCTCTTAAAATGCTCAGTAACACCTTTCGTTTGATACCCATATCGTAAAAACATTCTAGAGTCACCCCTGGCCCACCCTAATGGCGATATCTCGAAAAGGCGTCCACCTATAGACCTAATGTCCACTCCCTCTTAAAATGCTCAGTAACACCTTTCCTTTGATGCCCATATCGTACAAACATTCTAGAGTCACCCCTGGCCCACCCTAATGGCGATATTTCGAAAAGGCGTCCACCTATAGACCTAATGCCCACTCCCTCTTAAAATGCTCAGTAACACCTTTCGTTTGATACCCATATCGTACAAACATTCTAGAGTCACCCTTGGTAAACCTTTATGGCGATATCTCGAAAAGGCGTCCACCTATAGAACTGAGGATTACTCCCTTTTAAAATACTCATTACCACCTTTCATTTGATACCCATATCGTACAAACACATTCTAGAGTCACCCTGGCCCACCCTAATGGCGATATCTCGAAAAGGCGCCCACCTATAGACATAATGCCCACTTTCTCTTAAAATGCTCAGTAACACCTTTCGTTTGATACCCATATCGTACAAACATTCTAGAGTCACCCCTGGCCCACCCTAATGGCGATATCTCGAAAAGGCGTCCACCTATAGACCTAGTGCCCACTCCCTCTTAAAATGCTCAGTAACACCTTTCGTTTGATACCCATATCGTACAAACATTCTAGAGTCACCCTTGGTCCACCTTTATGGCGATATCTCGAAAAGGCGTCCACCTATAGAACTAAGGATTGCTCCCTTTTAAAATACTCATTACCACCTTTCACTTGATACCCATATCGTACAAACACATTCCAGAGTCACCCCTGGCCCACCCTAATGGCGATATCTCGAAAAGGCGTCCACCTATGGACCCACTCCCTCTTAAAATGCTCAGTAACACCTTTCGTTTGATACCCATATCGTACAAACACATTCTAGAGTCACCCCTGGCCCACCCTAATGGCGACATTTCGAAAAGGCGTCCACCTATAGACCTAATGCCCACTCCCTCTTAAAACGCTCAGTAACACCTTTCATTTGATTCCCATATCGTACAACTAGAGACACCCCTGGTCCACCTTTATGGCGATATCTCGAAACGGCGTCCATCTAGGGAACTAAGGATCACTCCTTTTCAAAATACTCATTAACAGCTTTCATTTGATACCCATATCGTACAAACATATTCTAGAGTCACCCCTGGTCCACCTTTATGGGGATTTCTCGAAAAGGCGTTCACCTATAGAACTAAAGCCCATTCCCTTTTAAAATACTCATTATCACCTTTCATTTGATACCCATATCGTACAAACACATTCTAGAGTCAGCCCTGTCCACCTTTATGGCGATATCCCTAAATGGCGTCCATCCATAGAACTATGGTCTACTCTCTCTTAAAATACTCTTTAATACCTTCCATTTGATACACATGTCATACAACCACATTCCAGGGTTACCCTAGGTTCATTTTCCTACATGGTGATTTTCCTTATTTTGTCTCCATAGCTCTCAACTGAGTATTTAATGTTCGGTTACACCCGAACTTAGCGTTCCTTACTTGTTCTTCTTCATTTGGGGGTTTCAGTATAACATAGGTAGCAGTATCCAGTTACTGGGTTTCTCGAGCTTGTCGCAGTAAGTAAGTAACTCACTGCTCAGCACACAATTTGAAATAATTTTTACTTATGAATATTGCTACTGTGCATTTGTAACGGTAAAAACTTGTAAGTAGGCACACGGGTACCCCCGTTATGCATTTGCGAGGTATTTTTTTGGTTATGCGTTCTACGGTTAAGCACGCTTTTGTGAAGTACGTGATAGTGAAGTATAAATGTACCACTCTCAAAGTAGTCTAAATAAAGTCATGTTGCAATACTGAATACTGGAGTTATTTATTCGAGAAATCGTTACAATTGGTGTCAGAAGTGGAATTGTTGAATAAATTCTGAAGATTTCGAATACAACTTGGACTTGGAAAGTTAAGTGAAAAAGGAGTTGGAGAACGGTGGGTTGACTACAACCGCTAATAAATCCGAATTTCAAGCACGACGGGGTTACGGAGTCGGAAGGAATTAATGTGGAAAAATATGTCTCTCATCCTGATGGGGACGAGACATTAAAAAATTTGGAACAGAAGCACGGAAGTCCGAATCCAGTCGCAAGCGGCGAGAATAATGCGGTATTGGCATTGTTACCACAGATATCGACAAAAATTGAAATCCAGGAAACACGTATAACAGAAAGTATAACATCTCAACTGGAAGAACGGAATACATGGCATCCCAACTGGAAGCGCAGGGGTCACATTTAAAAGAAATTTCGGCATAAATTTTAGCACAGATATCATTTCAGATCTCTACACGACTAGAAGAGCAGGAAGTCCGTATATAATCTGTGCCGGAAGCGCGTATGGAAGAGGAACTAACCCAGTTTCATAAAGGTTTTAGTAGTCGACAGGTTAAAAAAGAAGCAGAGATGGAAGCCTTGAAAGATAACATCCAGGAGTTACAATGGAATCGCCCAGTCACTTGAACGTCTAATCCGAAGGTAAAGACCCCATCCTTTGACGGTTCTGTTCCTTTCCAGGTATTTAAGCTTCAATTTGAGAAGACGTCAGCAGTGAACAACTGGAATGCTGAAGAAAACGGTTTTATTTAGCTTGACTTGATAGGCCGGCCGGCCGCACGGCAGTTGTGAACGAATTTTGTAATTAAAATTTAAGTAACTTTCCGATAAGCTACAAGCTTGAAACTTGGAATATAGTTCAGAAACCGATGACAATGCAATAATAAGAAAAAAAATCCGATAGGTGGCGCATGGATCGGAATATTTCAAAAAATCTTATTTGTGGTCCGATTTGGTTCATATTTGGAACACATAATACATACATGAATAGAAAGCTACCTATGAAGAAATCCAATTTCATTAAATATTTAAAACTTAAATTCATTTAAATAATTTTATTGTAACCCATTTCTACTTAAATATAAGCTACACCTTGATCTGATATAAATTGAAATATAAATTATTGAATATTATTATTCTAATAAAATATTCTCCGCTAGGTGGTGTAAGGATCGAGATATTCAAAAAATTGTATTTGTGGTCGGATTTGGCTCATATTTGGAACAAATAATACATACAAGAATAGAAAGATACCTATGAAGAAAAGTCGCCGCTAGGTGGCACAAGGATCGAGATATTCAAAAAAATCGTGTTTGTGGTCCGATTTGGCTCATATTTGGAACAAATATTACATACAGTCAGGTAGAAGTCACACCAAAATATTTTTGAGTTTGAGGAGGGACAAGCATACGTGGCGCAGAGTGGAGTAAACTCTTTGGAAGGATTATGTATTGCGGACTTAGATTGTAGCAAATTGTCAGGAAAGAGTTCTTGTAATAATGAGTCACTAAATGAACTAAATAGAATCGAAAATAATAGGCAATTAAATAAAGACTAAAAACTTGAGAAATAAAATAGTTAAAAAAAATTTTAAGTTAAAAGGTTTTATTGATAATACTAAAAGCTAGAAAATAATTACGTAGGTCCTAGGTACTAGTCATCACACTCCTCATCAATCTAGGGCGTTGATCAGACAATTAAATAAAAGCTTTGGACGCGTCAAATTTCTATTGATAGTCATAAGTAAGACCAACTGAACCTTAATTAGGTTATGCTACGCCTCACATTTTTTAGAAATTTCACGCGCCCAACCCTTTTTTTAAATTGTCTGATCAACGCCCTAGATTGATGAGGAGTGCGATGACTAGTACCTAGGACCTACCTAATTATTTTCTAGCTTTTATTATTATTATTACGTCATGTAAATATTGTTTTCAATAAAACCGTTTAACTTAAAAATTAAAAAAAAATTTTTTGTGTATGCTAGGTTCGTCGAATTCTATATGGCTTATTATCAGTATTTGACGGATTAGATTTTTTGATGTGTTAACCTTATATTTTCTTGTTTGGGAAGAGAAATAGTTAATCAGGCGTCGAATCGCACATCATAGGTCGATTTGTCTTCATGTTTGTATTATGTGTTCCAAATATGAGCCAAATCGGACCACAAATAAGATTTTTTTTAATTATCTCGATCCTTGCGCCACCTAGCGGCGATTTTTATTCTTGTATGTATTATATGTTGCAAATATGAGCCAAATCGGACCACAAATACGATTTTTTTGAATATCTCTATCCTTGCGCCTACTAACGGCCATTTTTTTCATATGTCGCTTTCTATACATGTATGTATTATGTGTTCCAAATATGATCCAAATCAGACCACAAATACGATTTTTTTTAATTATCCCGATCCTTGCGCCACCTAGCGGCATTTTTTATTCTTGTATGTATTATGTGTTCCAAATATGAGCCAAATCGGACCAAAAATACGATTTTTTTTAATATCTCGATCCTTGCGCCACCAGCGGCGATTTTTTCATAGGTTGGTTTCTATAATTGTATGTATTATGTGTTCCAAATATGAACCAAATCGGACCACAAATACAATTTTTTGAAATATTTCGATACATGCGCCACCTATCGGATTTTTTTCTTATTATTGCATTGTCATCGGGTTCTGAACTATATTCCAAGTTTCAAGGTTGTAGCTTATCGGGAAGTTACTTAAATTTCAATTACAAAATTCGTGCCACCCAACCAGCCTGTCAACTCAACCTAAATAAAACCGTTTGAAAATTTTTAAGGTTAAAAGGTTAGAAAATAATTAGGTAGGTCCTAGGTACTAGCCATCACACTCCTATCAATCTAGGGCGTTGATCAGACAATTAAATAAATGAAATGCGTGAAATTTCTAAAAATGCGAGGTGTATCATAACCTTATTAAGGTTCAGTTAGTATTATATATGACTATCAATAAAAATTTGACGCGTCCAACGCTTTTATTGTAACGAAGCTTTCCCTGTGCCCCGATGCTTTTGCGTACTTTATTTAACTTTATTTATTTAAAAATAAAAATAAATGTAAGGCGCGATAACCTCCGAAGAGATCTAAGGCCGAGCTTCTCTTCCAATTTGCGTCGTGCTCCTATTGATTTTCCCTACAAATCGGCCGGACGGGACCTACATGTTTTATGCCGACTCCGAACGGCATCTGCAAGGCAGATGAGTTTTCACTGAGAGCTTTTCATGGTAGAAATACACACGGAGCGCTTGCCAAACACTGCCGAGGAGCGACCCCGCTTAGAAAAATTGTCTTCTAATTGAAAAACCTTATTTCTAAAATTTTGATGTTGCTTTGCCCGGGGTTTGAACCCAGGGCATACGGTGTGGTAGGCGGAGCACGCTACCATCCCACCACGGTGGCCGCCACCACCATCTATATTATATCAAAAAACTTCATTTAAGTTCAATTTTATTCAACGTTGTTGGTATTCGGTATCGGCGTGGGCTGGTGGGTAACGGCCCGCCCGAGTCCCGTTGGCGTGCCTGCTGGTGTGCTTGATTACGTTGTTATTACTATGCTTTGGTTTTAGCTAACAGTCCACCCGGTCCCGCTAGCGCATCATTGTGTGACGCCTTAGTGGCGTGCCTGCGCTTGTGTTCGTTGCTGCGGTGGGTATCGTATAAGTATGCGGTTACTGAGGACGCTCGTGGAGGACGCTCTGTTGCCGTTGGCGCTGGCTGTCGTATTATTTCGTCACTGAGGACGCTCGATGATAAGCCTTCGACGCGACGGAGGTGGGAACCCACCGTCGGTTCTACGCCGATGGGGTTGGGAAAACCCCCACCGGGACTACGCTTAAACTAAAATCTCAGACTAC